>BQNB010016946.1:3921-70794 GCA_026074375.1 Tanacetum coccineum | reverse complement strand
TTTGCTTCCATTTTCATCCGAAAATGAAGACCAAATTTTCAATCTTGGGATTCTTTCTTCTAATCTCTTATCTCATCTGAGCAAAATCACTTTTGATTTTTCTGAGAGCCCGATGATGATTTCTGGAGGGGACATTCCTATCTTGGATGTTTCGTTTCTCCATTTCTATCCTCCTTGACCAACTCAAGTATGGGGGATCGAGTCAAGCTTAGTAACTCATTAATAAACAAGCGCTTCGTGGGTGGCAACCCATGCTTATCCTAATATAATTATAATAGTAGAAATGAATAAGTGTGACGTGAGGAGGTTCGCCTCTTTGTTTCTCGTGTTTTGTGTTTTGTGTTGTATGTCCAGGATTGCTCCAGATTATGAAGACTCTCGTGCTTATGGTTTTGTCCTTCGTTCACTCGAGCCATAATTATGGGAATCCAATATCCTAAATCTTATCGACTATAACGTTTATCTTTGAGCATACTTAATAAACGACTTTAGATTTACGTAAAGACCATTTTTAAAACATTGAGGACAATGTTCAGTTCTAGTATGGGGGGGGATTTATCAATTTGATTATGCCCGCAGTCGTTGTTTTCATGTATCGTTGTTTTCACGTAATCTCGTTTTTACCACCAAAATGCCAAAAAAATGGAAAAAATTAAAAAAAGAAAATTAGTGTTTTATCACAATGTTGACTTTCCTGCTGGGTAGAATAAGAATAAATTTTGACTCGATCGAGCGTGTTGAGCTCTTAGCTTTGTTCCTTAACCGTTATAAACTTGACTAAGCATTCGCGAATCTTTTTATTAAAGATTTTAAATTTGCGAAGAACGAGAAATGATAGAGTTAATTATGAGTTGGATGCTAAACAAGGTTTAGTTAGAAATCTTAAGAGCTCATAAGTGTAACTTGTGGCTTTTTCTCCCCTAAGCTTCTAACTGGACTAATAATACGTGCTCTTTTCGAAAATTAAACTTAAATCAACAAGTTTTGAATTTGAAGCTTTACTAATGTAGTCAATAACATTAATCTATTTAGTCTTAGTTCAGCTATATACTTAAATTTTCTAAAAAGAAATTTTTTCTATACACCGCGTAATAAATAAATATTGCATAAAAATATGAGGTAATAATAATAATATAAACTATGGGCTGATAAAAGTTTACTGCCTCTTGCCGGCTCACAACCGATATGGCAGTCTTCAAAAGAAGGCCCATAGTAAGAATAATAATCCGAGACTAATAAAAGTTTCCTGCATCTTGCTGGCTCACAACCGATGTTGCAGCCTTCAAAAAGGTCGAGGAATACCAAAGCTGAAATAAGACACCGATCTGGTCGGCTCGCCTTCTAAAAGGTCGAGGATTTCATTAGTTTAACGGATGTGTAATTATATTAAGCGTAGTAAACGTGAATTAATAAATATAGGGAAAATATCGTTTTATTAAATTTAAATATGTTTTTGAACTAAGACTATTTCATTTTAAGTTGTGGTTTTTCTAATAAGTTATGTGTATACGGGAAACCTAAGAGTTTTTGAAACCGAAGGTCCGTGAGTCTCGATACTAACTTAGCCGCAAGGTTGGGATGTGCCGAGACGAAAGTCGCTACATGGGATGATCTCGCCTTCAAACTCATTACTATTTGGGTGGAACATGAAGCATAAAATTTTTGTAAAAAGTTGATCCATGGTTGAAATTCGAAATAAGCACATTCACCTAAGATATAATAATTGCTGGGAGCGAAAAGTTCACAAGTTACAAGTATGAGTAGTGTTAGCATCTTAACTTATATTTAACGGTGATTTCGTTTTTAAGCTTGGTTTGGAATAAGTGAAAAGTCGGGGACGATGAATTTATCTTTTTGGGCATTTTAGGATTAAAGTGCGTCTTGTTCTATGACCCTAAAAGTTATAAAAATAACGAAAGTCAAACATGTTAGTTAGTTGCTTAATATGAAAAATACAAAAAAATGAGAAAAAGAAAAAATACAAAAATATGTGTGGTAATAAGTGTAGATTTATAAATGGTAAAAACGGGGCTTTTCAAAACTTATGAGTCTTTAATTCCCTTTGATGAACACTTAGCTACTTTTCGAGGTAATTAGTCGAGGGGGATTGAGATTCTTAGTTTTCTTAAGTGTCTACTTATGGCATTGCGTGAGGACACGACAATATCTTAGTATGAGGGATTTTGGTATGTGCTTAATTACACATACCTTTGACCTAATAAAACGTGCTTAAAAGACTAAAAACATACCAAAAATACATTGTATTTGTGTGTTTTGCATTTGTATTGTGCAGGTAACGGATATCAACAAAAAGGAAAAAAATCAAGCCAAAACGGACAAAACCGAGCACGGAATGGAAAGAGCGTAAAAAGTCAAAATCAACAAAAGTCAAAGTCAACAAAAGTCAACAAAGTCAAAATCAAAGACGGAGCCGAAACCGAAGAAATATTAAATGGGCCAACCCGTACCCATTTAATGGGCCGGGTCAGCCCATTAAGACACCATTTATAAGACTTATAAGTTTTTAAGCCTTAAAACCCTTTTAAAACCCAAAACCTTACCCGGCCCAAACATTAAGCCCAAAACCATACACCCTTAAAACCCCTTTCACCACAAGTCCTTAACCCTTTGCATCGTTAGTCCTTAGGGACTAACATTGCAAATACCTTAACCATTAACTCTAACCCCGTTACCCTGATTCACCCCAAATCAATTTTCCCGCTCTTACTATTCACCATCCTTGACCCTTTACTCGACCCCTGTGCCACAAAATAAACCTATCACTTTCATAACAAACCCCACACTGCAAACATCACTTTCCCATTAAACCCCACACCACAAAACACCAATTCCACCTTGGCAATCCTCTCATTTTTGATTCGTGGATGGGACAAAGACAAGAAATGGAGGGCTTAGATTGCACAACTTGGTGAACAAGCAAATTGGATGGCTTAGATGATGATTTCGACTTACCTCACACAAGAAACACACCTCTTGAGTTCACTCACAGAAGTAACACACATGAAGACCCAAGACAGTTAACTTTTCTATAAATAGGGCCTTATTGTAAGCCTTTGGGCATCTAGTTTTTAATTTTCAGCTTATATTAGTTAGTTTTAGCATATTGTAACTTTATTTTAAAACCATGTACTGTTTTTATTTAATTTAATGATTAAATTTTTTATAACCGTTGTTAACTAAAAATTATGTGTTAACTTTAAAAAATAAGCTATTCAAGCTTTATTTGTACAAGCTTTCATGTTTCAACAATTATTAAGTAATAAGTTTTGGATCATTATTTATATAGGCCAGACAAGGATGGGCTTATGTTTTTTTTGAATTCAGCTTATTGACAACAAGCTGAATCCCTAGAGCTTTAGGTTCACTCAATGAGCTAAGGACTGAGGTACATTCATTTTTTTACCCTTATAGCCTAATTTACTGTTGCATTGCTTAATTTTCTTATTTTTGCTTATTGTTGTTTTTATTATGCTTATTCTGTCTTAATGTTTCCTTATTATTTTTGTTAATAGTTTATATAAGTTTGATTTGAATCTATTTTATTATTCAAGTTAGTACTGCCCATAATAGTTAATACTGCTCATAGTTATAGCTTATTAAAAATAGCTTATTTTTCCTTACTTTGTGCTTTTCTGTCATCTAATGTCATTGTGCTTAATCTGTTTTTAGAATTTAAGGCATAGTTTAAATTGGTTCAGCTTAAAAATTAGATTTCATATTTTAAAGGGGTGTTTGAGATAAGAGATTAGAATGGGTCAAATTAGGTGTAAAACTATTTTTGGTTTAATAAGTCATTTCATAAGCTCATATAAGATCTAAAAGATAGTTTTAACAACTTAGATTAAATTGTGTTTAGTTTTTAGAGTGGTTTATCAAATTCTCAAAGCTTGCTATTTCAAAAGTACATTAAACTATTTGATTTTTGGATTCTCAAGAGTATGCTTAAGGTACAATGTTTAAGTGTTCAAATAAGTTTAATATAGATCAACATCCAACTGTTTTTAGTTAGTAGTTTTTTTAGAAAAGCCTTTTGAGTAAATTGAATCTAACTCAGTCTAAGAAGGAGGAGTTGAGGTTTACTCTTAGGAAGCTTAGGTTTGCAGATCTTTTGAGGTAATTGCTTATCTTAATTTATGTACTCTTTTTAAAATTAGCTGTAATATATCATAAGCTTATAGTTTGTAGTTGACAAATGTAGGCTTTTTGAGTCATAGTTCTTAATTAGCCAAAACATTTACATACCAAAAACAAAATAAGAATCTGTCATTTTCATTTTTTTCCTTTCCAGTTTTATATCCTTAATTGCTAGCTTAATAACAGCATAATTTGAGTGTCAAAAAGTAAATGGTATAATCAGATTTTAGTTCTATAGCTTATTCCAAATGCTTATTTGATGTTATTTGTAGCTTAGAATTTAGTCTAAAGTCCTTTAAAACTCTTTTTTTTATGTCTAACTGTCTTTTATACCTTTTAGTATTTTCAACTTATACATTATCCTTATTTTCTATTTGACTAATGCTTAATTAGTCTAGGTTCAGGATGTCTCAAGCTGGTTAGCTTAGTCTCAGTAGCTTATTGAGCCATTTAAATAAGCTGTTAAAGTGTCCTTTCATTCCAAAAATCAAAAATTAGAGCCTAGTCTGTCTCTTTTAAGTAATGATTTCTAGCATAATGTCTTTATCTTATTTGCTAAATTTTAGTTAAATTTTGGTGACATTACACATAAAGCACATCAACTGTTATAAAACATTATATTATTATCATCGCGTATAGTGCTTAAATTCATTAGCTCTTAGTTTGGTCAAAAGTCCATATTAACTAGAATTATAGTAATCAACCTTAAAGCTATTTGGTTTCTATTTTAGCTTATTTTACATGCTTATTTATTTCCCATTGCTTTATTAGGTGTAGATAAGTGCATGTTATTATCTTATTTGTTTCACGTTTGCTTTATTATGTCTAAAAAAGCCAAATAGTTAGCCTTTTAGTCTTAGTTTAAAAAAGAAGCTAAACTGTCAGTTTTAGTTTGCTTATTTCTAGCTTATTTTCTAGTTTTATAAAAAGTTCCATTTTTAAAGTTTTTCATTTTTTCTTATTTTATAACTTTTTAAAAAGAAAACCAAAAAAAAAATGTTTTATAAAAAAGAGGCCACAGGTTTCGAACCTGTGACCCCCCGTTCACACCCCCAACACCTTAACACCACCACACACTACCAACTGCCCTTGGGACTTTTTCGTTTATACTTTTCCATATTTAATACTTAACCTTTTTTTGCCCAATTTGCTTATTAGAGCTTTTTAGCTTATTTTTTGCTTATTTGTTCATCATTTTTCCAGTTTCTTAATTTTCTTAGATTCTACTTAGCTTAAAGTACTTTTCATGAATTTTTTAGAATTTTCCAAATTAGTTTAGTATTTTTAATTAGTTTTTTTATATTAAATCAGTTTTTAATTCATAATAAATAAAATAAAAGTCAAAAAAATATAATTCTGTTTTAAAAAAATTTCTTTTATCATTTAGGACCTTTAAAAAATTAAATTTTCTTTGTAGGGTTAAAATTGATAATTTAGGTTTTAGTGTCGCGTTTTTAATTCCCGTTAACTTTTTTAGTCGATCCTTTAACGCTTTAATTGTTTACTTGCGTTTATTTGTTTTTTGCATATTATTTGTAGAAATAGAATCCCAATCAAAAATCTTGATTATTCAAACACGCGATCACAAACTTAACCTCGATTTTCAATTCACGCCTCGTCGGGAAACGACCCGGGAAGTTTTTGGATTTTACTTTGGTAAAAGTAATCTTCTTAAAAACCTTACGGAATACTTACTCTCTCTCATTATTTGATATTTATGATTATATAAATATATGATGTATATATATATATATATATATTTATATATATTATATATATAATATATATATATAATATTATATATATATAATGAGTTATATATATATAAGTGTAATTAAGTTCATATCAGCTATGCTAACAATGAGGGCAAGGAGATTCTTGAACAACACTGGAAGAAAGCTTACTGTTAATGGTGATGATACCATTGGGTTTGATAAGTCGAAGGTGGAGTGTTACAACTTCCACAAAATGAGACACTTTGCAAGGGAGTGCAGTGATCCAAGGAACCAAGAAAACAGGAATAGAGAGAACACAAGAAGGGTTGTGCCAGTGGAGACAACTACTTCTATGCTTTGTTGTCTTGTGATGGTTCTGGCTATGATTGGAGTATCAAGCAGAAGAAGGTCCAACTAACTTTGCACTCATGGCTTACTCTTCTACAAGTTCTAACTCTAAGGTATCTACTGATTCAAACTGTTTCATCAACTTGTTAAAAATCTTAAAATATCTTAAAGAACAAAATGAACTACGGTTACAAGGACTTAAGGATAACTAATTTAAAATGCTATTGCATATAAAACAAGTTTAGAAGTCTGTAGAAAGCAAGACTTTCCAGTTTATATGAAAAACTAGTCTATTTATGAGGAAGATATCAAGGTCTTAAAACGTGAGATTCATTTAAGAGAAGTAGCCATTACAGAGCCAAGAAGGAAGTTGGAACTGGCTCAAAAAGAAAAAGATAAAATTCAACTAACAGTAGAAAATTTTGAGAATTCATCTAAAACTTAAGCATACTAATATACAATCAGATAGTTGAATAATGACAAAACAGGTTTAGGGTATAATGTTGTTCCACCTCCCTATACAGGAAACTTTAGTCCTCTAAAACTTGATTTGTCATTCTCTGGTTTAGAAGAGTTTACAAGTGAGCCTATAGTTATTAAGCCTGTAGCTGAGAACAGTGAAGCTAAGGCTAGTGAAGCAAAGCCTAAAGAAGTTAGGAAGAATAATGGTGCTCTAATTATTGAGGAAATGGAGTCCCCTGAAAGTGAGGAAAAAGATGGCCTAAGGCTTTAGATTAAACAAGAAAACATTTAAGCCTAGTTTTTGCTAAGATAGAGTTTGTTAAGACCTAAAGAAAAACTGCTAGGAAAACTCTAAAAGGTCAAGAACTTAGCAAAACACACATACTCTATAAATCAATTAAAAAACTAGAATAATATGATGTCTCGAAACTAAGGAAGTAAATTTTGAGATTATAAGCAAAGCTTGTTTATGTATGTGGAAGTTTTGATCACTTGAGTAGATTGTAAAAAGGTGAATAAAAAATAGTTTGAAAATACAAAACCTGTTTGAAACAATGCTAAAAGGGTGAATCATCAGAATTTTGACAAAAAGACTCACCCCTGCCCTAAAAAGAACATGGTTTTAAGAGCATTACTAATGAAGTCTGGTCAAGTATCACTTAATACTATCAGACAAGTTAATACTGCTCACCCAAAAATAACAATGAATAGTGCTAGACCAAAGACAAATCTTTCTAAAATAGCACATTCAACTGTTAAGAGGCCCATTCATAAGAAAACAACATTTAAAAATAGTAATTTTAATTAGAGGGTTAATACTGTTAAGGATAAAAATGTTAATACTGTTAGGCCAAAAGCAGTAGTTAATGCTGCAAGCCAAAGCGAGTAGTTAAATGTTTGCTAGCCAAAGCAGTAGTTTAATGCTGTTAATGGAAATAATGTTAAAGCAGTTAAAAGCCTCAGCTTTGTTGGGTTTGGAAATCAAAGACTAAAGTTTTATACCATGTTTCTAAACACAATAGTGCATCAATCACCCTGAAAAAGTTTGATTATGTTGATGCATAAGGCAGATCCAAGTCAGTGATGGCTTGGGTCCATAAAAGAAACTGATTTTCTTAACTAATGTGCAGGGCAATCCACAAATGGATTTACAGGATAAAGGAGTGATTGATAGTGGATGCTCAAGGCACATGACATGGAACATGTCCTATCTTACAGACTATGAAGAGATTGATGGAGGATATGTTGCCTTTGGAGGTAACCCCAAAGGAGGGAAAATCACAAGCAAAGGTATAATCAAAACTAGTAATTTAGATTTTGAGAATGTGTATTTTGTAAGAGAGTTAAAGTTTAACCTCTTTAGTGTTTCATAAATGTGTGACAAAAAGAATAGTGTTCTCTTTAATGACACTGAATGTATTGTTTTATCTCCAAATTTTAAGCTAACTGATGAAAGTCAAGTTTTACTTAAAGTTCCTAGAAAGAACAATATGTATAGTGTTTATTTAAAGAATATTGTTCCTAAAGGAGGTCTAACTTGTCTCTTTTCAAAAGCCACATCTGATGAATTTGAACTTTGGCATAGGAGGCTTGGACACATAAATTTCAAAACTATGAATAAACTAGTTAAGGGAAATCTTGTAAGAGGTTTACCTTTAAAACTTTTTGAAATTCATCAAACCTGTGTTGCTTGTCAAAAGGGAAAGCAACATAGAGCTTCTTGTAATTCCAAAATAGAAAGTTCAATCAGCCAACCTTTACATATGTTGCACATGGATTTGTTTGGTCTAACATTTGTAAAAGCCCTTTAATGAAAAAATTTATTGCCCTAGTTGTCATAGATGATTACAGTAGGTTTAGTTGGGTTTTATTTCTAGCTACTAAAGATAAGACTAGTGGCATACTTAAGTCCTTTATAACTAGAGTAGAAAATCTAATAGATCAAAGGGTTAAGGTAATTAGGTGTGACAATGGAACTGAGTTCAAGAATAAGGAGATGAATTAGTTTTGTAAGAGAAAAGGTATTAAGAGAGAATTTAGTGTAGCTAGAACTTCTTAACAAAATGGAGTAGCTAAGAGGAAAAATAGAACACTAATTGAGGCTGCTAGGATAATGCTAGCTGATTCTAAGCTACCTACTACTTTTTGGGCTGAAGCAGTTAATACTGCTTGCTATGTGTAGAATAGGGTATTAGTAACTAATCCTCAAAACAAGACCCCTTATGAACTTTTACTAGGAGCAAACCATATTTAGGCTTTTATGAGACCATTTGGGTGTCTTGTTATAATTATCAATACCATAGATCACTTAGGCGAGTTTGATGGTAAGGCTAATGAAGGATTCTTTGTTGGGTACTCAATCAATAGTAAAGTATTTAGAGTAGTCAACAGTAGAACTAGGATAGTTAAAGACAACGCCAGTTTAGTGAGAATACACATAATATTGCAGGAAGTGGACCAAATTGGCTTTTTGATATTGATGCACTAACAAAGTCAATGAATTATAAGCCAGTTGTTGCAGGAAATCAGTCTAATGGTAATGCAGGTACAAAAGAATGTGATGATGCAGGAAAAGCTAGAAATGGAAAACGTACCTAAAAGATTACATTCTGCTACTCATTAGGGACTGCTGATCCACCAATTCCTCTTAAAGTCAAAAGTTCTCTTGATGCTGGATTTAAACCTTCAGGAGATGATGAAAAGAAGGTTACTAAAGAACCAGGAAAAGAAGGTGGTGATTCAAGTAAAGATAGTGAATGTAATGATCAAGATAAGGAGGATAATGTTAATAGCACTAACACTGTTAATGCTGCTAGCACAAATGAAGTTAATACTCTTGGTGCAAAAACAAGCATTGAACTTCCAGATGATCTAAATATGCCTGAATTGGAAGATATTGTTTATTCAGATGATGATGAAGATGTTGGTGCAGAGGCTGACATGAACAATTTGAATACATTTATGCCTGTCAGTCCTATTCCAACTACAAGAATAACACAAAGATCCATCCAGTTGAACAAATTATTGGAGACTTGAATTCTGATAATGCTCAAATTGAGTACGTTTGTAGTAGCGTTATCGGTACTTTTGTATATGTTATTTGGCTCTTTTTATATGCTTTGGTTACTTAATTGTAGCAAAGTGTGTTTTCAAGTCTATTTGTAGCCAAGTACAAGAAAAGCAAGAATAAGACAAAGAACAAAGAATAAATGAAGTTTTATGCACGTATAGAGAATCTCTCGTAAGGAACAAGCTCAGGAAGCAATTCAACAACAAAAGAGTGAACCATACAAGCTTCCAAGGTCCAAGATAGAGTATAAATGAAGTTTTATTGATGTATAATGACCCACGACCAAGCACGACTCAAACGGGGAGCTAATACGCAAAATCAAGAAAAATATATTTTTGGTCGTGTGGCTAGCCGCCCGACAGAGTCCCGTGCCGCCCGACAAAGGCTCCGCTGAATTTTCTAAGTTTCATTAACTCACCAATTTAAGTGCCAACCGCCTCAAGTCCGATCAAGTCCCATCATAACTCAAAATTCTGGAAGATTCATGGTACTTTGTGCCTAAGACTTATGCTTGGTGGCCAAGGTTGATTTATACTATAAATAAAGGCCTCGAGACTCACTTTTCACATAGAAAAACCACCCTCTACCCTCAATGATGAATTTCACCATCATTATCTAACCCAAAAGACTTCTAAACCTCTGCCAAATCCAGAAGGAGTGCTCAAGAACATCAAATAAGGTGTTGGGTATAATTTTCCAGGTTGGTATGAAGTATATAATCGATTGGAGGCTTAAGGGTTGCTCTAAATCCTTCCACCACCAATTGTGATTGCTATTGTGGTATTATTCAGTAACTTTCCAGAATGTTTAAGATTGCTATGATTGTTGATACTTTGGTTTTTGTTGAAATAATCATGGAGTAGTTCTTATTACACTTGTTTGGATTGATGAATATCATATTGGATGGATTTTGTATTATTTATGTTTGATTATGGATTTGATCAATTTCCTGTTATGTTTGAGATCCATTTGTGCTTGAGTTTCATAACCATTGTTTATCAAGCTTGATTAGTTGTTTGTAATTTCATAGGTCGAAAGGGTTTTCATCAATCAACTAGTTAGAATCATTTTGTCTATGGATGATTATCTATTGCATGGCCATTTCTTTAGTGGCTTGATTATGCAATGAAACTCGGGTGTGATTGTTAACAAGTTTGTGAAACGAACCGCTAATCTAACTTATTAAATAAACATAATATTGAATTGGTTAATTTGGCTTAATTCTTGATTTTATTGTCTTATGATCATACGCGTGGGTTATATGCTTTAGAATCAAAGATTGGAATTTGTCACCATCATATTATTAACTTGTTATCGATTTGTCAAAACCATCTTCATATGAACAATCCAAGTATTATGAATTAATCCAAACAAGTGTTCTCTTTTACTTATTGAATTTTCTTAATCATCATTTCCATGTTAATTGTTGCTTATATGGTATTTTAGGACGTGACAACCATTTTACCACCTTTGTGCTTATTAATACTTAGATTCTTCACAACCGAAAACACCTAAATCCTAGTGAACGACATCGACTTACCACAAAAAGCTAGCTACAAACAAAAGGGTCATACTTGCCCATGTGTTCTTAGCTTATTTGGTAATTCGTGTTATAAATTTTAAACTAGTAGTCGCGAGACACCTCAATTCAGCACCTCAAACAAGAAGAATGACAAAGAATTTAGAAGAACATGGTTTGTTTAGTTCAGTTCAGTAAAGAACAAATCATAAAGACTTTCAAAATTGCTTGTTTGCTTGCTTTTTTATCACAAGAAGAACCCAAAAAGGTAATTCATGCATTGAAGGATCCAAGCTGGATAGAGGCTATGCAGAAAGAGCTTCTACAATTCAATCTACAAGAAGTTTGGACTTTAGTAGATTTACCAAATGGAAAAAGGGCTATTGGCACCAAATGGGTCATCAGGAATTAAAAAGATAAAAGAGGAATTGTGATTAAAAATAAAGCAAGATTGGTTGCTCAAGGGTACACACAAGAAGAAGGGATTGACTATGATGAAGTCTTTGCCCCTGTTGTAAGAATTGAAGCAATTAGGCTATTTTTAGTCTATACCTCATTTAAAGACTTTGTGGTGTACCAGATGGATGTCAAGAGTGTTTTTCTTTATGGTAAGATTGAAGAGGAAGTCTATGTTTGTCAACCACCAGGATTTGAAGATCCAGACTTCCCTGACAAAGTATACAACGTAGAAAAGGCACTTTAAGGACTACATCAAGCTCCTAAAGCTTGGTATGAAACCTTGTCAACTTATTTTGTTATATCTATGCTTTTAATCGAAAGAATATACAAGACTTTGTTTATTCAGAAAGGCAAAGGTGATATTCGTTAGTTCAAGTTATGTAAAGTATATCAATTTTGGCTCTACAAAGAAGGCATTTATGCATTTAGTTTGAGAAGATGATGCATAAGAAGTTTTAGATGAGTTCTATAGGTGAACTCACATTCTTCTTAGGGATTGCAAGTAAAGCAGAAGGAGGATGGGATTTTTATCAGTCAAGACAAGTATGTGACTGAGATTTTGAAGAAATTTGGTTTTACTGATGCCAAGACAGCAAGCACACCTATGGAAACTCAAAAGCTTTTGCTCAAGGATGAAGATGGTGAATAAGTGGATGTTCATTTGTATAGATCAATGATTGGTTCATTGATGTATCTTACATCTTCAAGACCTGGTATTATGTTTATAGTGTGTGCCTGTGCAAGATACCAAGTCAACCCAAACGTTTCACATCTTCATGCTGTAAAAAAGATCTTTAGGTACTTAAAAGGTCAACCAAAATTAGGTCTTTGGTATCCAAAAGATTCTCCTTTTGATTTGGTAGCATATACTGATAGTGATTATGCTATAGTGATTATGCTAGAGCAAGCTTGGATAGGAAGTCTATAACAGGAGGTTTTCAATTCCTTGGATGTAGATTAATATCATGTATAACAACCCAAAATTTTCATCAAATGCAAAATCAACCTATTATATTATGATCACACTTGTACGGGGAAATTTTTCGCGTTATTACATTACTTGCATTGCCAATATCTCAATATGCAATATAACTTGCATAACTAAAGTAGACGAGCTCACGCAACCTACCTATGCCAATCCTATCTTCATATATGTCAAGCAAACATCATAACATGTCAAGTCAATATCTTAATATCATTATTACAAAGTACATTACTCATATAATGTACCATTCACAACGTTATATCAAGACGGGCTTTAAACCGTTATCATAATACCTCTAAACCCTAATTCCATGAAAGATTAATATCTAACATGAATGTACAATCTAATAAAGAATATGTACAAGTAATATAACATCTCATTTGAAATATAAACTCCCTCCAAGTCAAGTACAAGTCTTATAAAGCACAATATACAAGTCATTAAGCATGATCTCCAAAATAGCCATTTTACCTCCGTTTTCATTCTAATTTCTTCACCACCACTTTTGTACAAGCTACTACACTCAATGTACAATGTGTAAACCCTAATTATTCTATTCATAAACTCTCATACATATTTTTACACTCAAAACCCTAATTCAAAACCCTAAACCCTAAAACCGAGCTAGTTTCTAAACCATGACCCGTTTCTTGGTTTTTATCCATCATAACCCCAAACCAACACTCAAATAAGTTGTAATAACTTAATTTACAACATTAATAATCATATACAATCATCATTTCATTCCAATTATATGCAAAATGAATCCGAGAAACCCTAAACGTACCAAAATGGAGCATTTGACCCGTTTACTCGTTTTTAACCATTTAAACCACCAACAATTAATCAAGTGCCATTGTAAACTCATAAAATGAGTTTACAATCCATCATCTATCATTTTCCTAGCAATGTACAAAAGTTATAAGCCTTGAAAACCCTAATGAACCTATGTGTGCCCTAAAATGACCCGCGACCTTGTTAACTCAATTTCAACCCATTTTAACCCAAACCATTTATCAAACCTTGATTATAATCCTTAATACAAACCTTAAGATCAGTAATCTATCATCTCGGATCAAGTACACATGAATTATAAGCCAAGAAAACCCAAGGAAACACTAATCAACCCTAAAATGACCCGTGGCTATGTTTACTCAATTTCAACCCGTTTTAACCCAAACCAGTTGCTAATTTCCATTGATAAGATTTAATACAAACCTTAAGGACATGTTTCAATCATTCTTTGATCAATGCCCATGAAATATAAGCAAAGAAAGTGAGTTCGAACCCATAATAACCCAAACAGACCCGCAGCTTGTTTTGCCTGCATTTTGACCCATTTTGAACTCTTCTTTGCACACAAGCACCTCCATGACTCACCCAGATGTCTCCCAAGCTGCTTACCCACCTGCTACAACATTTCTTTGGTCCAAATTGAAGCCACAACTCCTCTTTTGTGTTCATATCAGCCGCGACATGCTCCCATGGTGTCCAACACCTTCACTCTGCATCCTAGACCTCCACAACTCCTTTCATAGATTCAACACATCATATTATAGCTCTTACACATGTCTTGATCAGATCATAGAAGTTCCTTAACCCCTTTGCCTCCATTCGACTATAAATAGGACCTTCCATGCTTCCTTCAAACTTGCAACCCATCTTCTCTATCTATAACCCAAGTGAGCAACTATTATCTGCTCCATTTGATCCTAGGATCATCTAAGAATATCAAGAAGCGAAGCCTTGAAGAAAAGAAGCCTCAGAGTCGTTATTCTAGGCGTACAAAGCTAAAAGTCCCGATTTCGACCCGTTTTCAAGCTATAAGCTCAAACCCCGGTTCTATGATCTTCATACTTGCTACTACACCCTTATAATGTTCATATAATCCTAAATAAACTCTTGTTAAAATTTCATAACTCAATTCATGCTCATTTTCCATTTTGATCCAAAACCGTACACCCGAAACCCTAATTTTAAGTTTTTCTTAAAACTAAATGTTATAAAGGCAAAATGTATTTATAGAAACCATCCAAACATGCGTAACAACTGTATTAAAACCACTTTTTTTGATTATGTAAGAATTTGAACTTCAACCATGCTATTACGTTTTTGAAACCCTAATTTGACCAAATTGCTTCATATCTTAACGAAGCGTTATTTTTACACTTTCAATATGATAAACCTTCATATTTTTAGCTTATATTCTAAAGCAATCACCTGAAAATGTCCTTTTGAATTTACAATAAGGCTTGCATGTGCAAAACGGAACATGATTTACAAAAGTATTCCATGCAAGTTGTATATAATCGAAACTATCTGAAATACATAACTAAAAGGACTAAAAATGTCATTTTATCAAAGTTATAACTATAGGGGTCTCGAATGTTACTTTTCAAAGTGCAAGGTTTACTTGGTATATCTTTTAAACTTGAAGGACCAAACTCGTAAAAGTGCAAACTCCAAGGGTATATTTTGCCATTTTTCATTCTTAAGGGTCTAAAATGTAACATTTTGAAAAAGTATAAAAATGTATTCAAAACATTACAAGTCATAACTTTAATTAACGCTGTACGTGCTTAACATTTCCAGATATTGATTAAAACGCTTAAAACCGATTATGTTATAACCATAATATCATTCATCATCAATGTGCCTTTATAAATCATGTCCGGATCTCTATTGTACCACAATACTAGGGAGCTTCATATTAAGGAGTTTCATCTTGGTATTACGTTTTGACTGAGCTGTTGGGTTTACGATTTTAAAGTGCCCTAGCTCCTCAAACGTTTACTGAATGACTTCTGAATTATGATGGCCCGAACGGTGATACAAAACTCCATAATAACTCCATCAAAGATGATATTCATTATAAGACATATTCAATTCCTAAGACTTGAACTATTTACCACAGGTTATGTGTTGCGTGACGTGTCTTTAACTAATAAATGCTAAATCAACCTTCCCGCCGTTAAGATTGTTATAAGGTCGTCACTTTACATTTTGGCTTTCATTTCAGAATATTTATTACATCTACCTATCAGGTGAGTTCATAGCCTCGCCTTTCAATCTTTTGAATGTTTTATAAACCCGCGAGGGGGATACATGCTCAATTGTTTTTAATATATACAAGTACTTAAAACCGATATTGTGAAGTTCATAACCTCGCCTTTACTTATTTTACATGTTTTATAAACCCGCGAGGGGGATACATGCTTGTTACAAACTCTTTTACATACTCGTTTATCTTATAACAATGTGATTACTTTTCAAAGGCTTAATGAATTCATAACCCCATATTTCAATCTTTTGAATACTTTATAAACCTGTGATACCTGATATAAACCATGAATGCAAGTGTTTTCTAAATGTATGCTATCCAGATATATTATTGCCTAAGTAGCTTCCAGTGCCATTATTTACATATCATGAATCATTAATTACTTGCATTGCGAGTGAACGCGAATATTGTGAATAGATCTATTGGGGGTGACGGCTCCCGTTTGTATACCCATGCTTGGGGTAGCCAAACGCACTATATTTGTCCTAATAGGTAACCTTGGCAAGTTATCTTTTCCACGGGGACATCTGTCCCTAACCAATATCACTACGGTGATTTCCCTGTTAATGTATTGATGTCATGAGCTTAGATGCAATAAATAATGTTCCCCATGATGATTGTCCCTGCAATACCAGTATTTCCACTATAACTTGTATTCAACTATTACATTTCAAACCTATGAATTTCACTCAACCTTTGTGTTGACCCTTTTTATGCATGTTTATCTCAGGTAATTGAGCAACTTATAGCATGGAGTGGCATGGACATGAAGATGGCTAAAACTTGTTATCATTCACATTTTATGTTTCTAGATTTTGGGACCTGCCTTTGTAAAACTCTGATTTGAAATGAATGATAACATATCTTTTGAATAAACGTCTCTTTTGGGTCGTTTTCTATGATTATGATTGTTGTATCCATGAAGTAATACCCCAGATTAGCTTCCGCTGCTATATTGTAAAAATGGGGGTGTTACAGATTGGTATCAGCGCCATGGTTATAGAGAACAAGGTCAAAACCTTAACTATAACCACATTTCTTTTTTTCTTTAGCCATCAATGCCCCTCCGTGCCACTACATTCCTGAATTGTGGAAGAGATACCACTACTTTTCCCGAATACTATGAGAAAATACATAAAGTGGTGGGGGGGGGGGGGGGGGGTATTGTTATAAGTAACTTATGTATTTACTACTAGGTTGTTAATCGTTTGTCATGTCTTCGTCCCCTCACTCATCCGATTCCGATATTGAGAATACTTTTTCCTCCACGAACATTCTAAACTATTTCCCAGCCTCACCGAGAAACGTTTCTCCTGAATCTTCCGATGATTTTACTAAGTATCTTTTGGACATACTAGTCTTCTCACCTTTACATGATGATCTGTATATAAAGAACATACAAGCATATGATACTATTCCACCACCCCAAGTTATTATTGCTCTACCAGCTATTGTACCTCCACCGATGTTTAATTCCCGAGATTCCTTTCCTTCCGAGAAGATTTCATCACCTAAAGACACTAAGCCTCCTATTGAATCACTCATTTCCGTATCTATCTCTCGAAGTCTTAAATTCTAAAACTTTCTGTTCTATCCTGCAATATCAAAGAATGATCACAAGTCTTTTTATTCTCATATCTTTGATATGACTATATCATTTTATGGATTCTTATTCTGTGTTGTATTGCATATAGATGCCTCCCAAGAGAACATCAACATCTGCAGCACCAGCTATGACTCAGGCTGCCATCCGGCAACTGATTACTGATGGCATTGCTGCCGCCCTGGAAGCACAAGCTGCTGCCATGGCAAATGCCGACAATCCCAATAGGAACACTGGACCAAGAGAAATTCCTGTAGCAAAAAGAGGAAACTACAAAGAATTCATAAGCTGTCAACCTTTCTACTTCAATGGTACGGAAGGAGCTGTTGAACTCATTCGCTGGTTTGAACGGACTGAATCAGTATTTTCTCGTAGCAATTGTGCCGAGGAAAACAGAGTGACATTTGCTACTGGTACCCTGACCGACGATGCCTTGTCCTGGTGGAATGCATACGCCCAACCTATCGGAATAGAACAAGCTAATAGGATCACCTGGACTGAATTGAAAAGGCTCTTGACCAATAAGTATTGCCCTCGAACTGAAGTCAAGAAAATGGAAACGAACTCTTTACAACTGGTTGTGAAAGGAGATGATCTCAAGACTTACGTTAGAAGATTCCAAGAATTAGCAGTCTTATGTCCAAACATGGTGCCAAATTATGAGAAACTTATGGAAGCTTTCATCGGGGGACTACCCCAAAGCATTGAAGGAAACGTTACTGTTTCAAAACCTCAAACTTTAGAGGAAGTTGTTAACATAGCCTAGAGGCTAATGGATCAGATACTAAAGCGCAATTCTGTGCAAGAAACTGATGATCATAAAAGAAAGTTTGAGGATAAAAGAAACACCAAAAACGACGACAACAACTACCCTAATAATCATAACAATAACAAATACCCCAATGATCATAACAACAATAACCACTTCAACAATCGCAACAACCACAACTACCAAGATAACCGCAACAATAACAATCGCAACAATGATCATCACCAACAACAAAATGGAAGGCAGGAAACCTTCAAGGCTAATGGAAACCGTGGATATAATGGACCTTATCCCCTCTGTAGGAAGGGTACACTGCATCACACAGGACCGTGCATTGTCAGATGTCAGAATTGCTACAAAGTAGGCCATCAGACTAGAAACTGTAGGAGCTGAGAACTTCTGTTTCCAAATATCACTCTATCTCTTAACTAAATCTCGGGACGAGATTTCTGTAAGGTTGGGGGACTATAACAATCCATAATTTTCCAGTATTTCATCAATGTAATATCTACTTACTATGTTAAGTACTACTTTTTCACGGTAATAAAATTTCGTTTCATTCTATTCCATTATGTAACATAGTTTACGTTAACAAAGCCCACGCAACCTACCTATGACAATCCTATCTACATATATGTCAAGCAAACATCATAACATGTCAAGTCAATATCATAATATCATTTTTACAAAGTACATTACTCATATAATGTACCATTTGCAACGTTATATCAAAACGGGCTTTAAACCGTTATCATATGCCTCTAAACCCTAATTCCATGGAAGGTTAATATCTAAAGTGAATGTACAAGTTACTAAAGCATATGTACAAGTAATATAACATCTCATTTGAAATATAAACTCCCTCCAAGTCAAGGTACAAGTCCTTTAAAGCATAATGTACAAGTCATTAATGCACGATGTCCAAATAGCCGTTTTACCTCCGTTTTCCTAAAAATCTTGTACAATCCATCAAGTACAAGTTTCAAGCAAGTCATACACTTCATCTACAATCCATATTCATCCTCATTTCATGAAATTACAAGAAACCAAAGTCAGAAACCCTAACCCGAGCTAAATAGTAAACCATGACCCGTTTCTTCGTTTTTATCCATTATAAACCTCAACCAACCCCTAAATAAGTTGTAATAACTTAATTTACAACATTACTAATCATATACAATCATCATTTCATCATTTCATTTCATTTGTATGCGAATTGAATCAAAGAAACCCTAAACGTGCCCTAATGAGAACATTCGACCCGTTTACTCATTTTCGCCCATTTTAAACCCGAACCACCTATCAAATCTTGTTAATAACTCCTAATAAAATCCTTATAAACATTAATCCAACATTATTGATCAAGTGTACTCAAAATCCAAGCTTGAAAACCCTGGTTTGAGCCCTAAGGAACCCGCGACCTCTTTTCTTGTAAATTGACCCATTTTGAAGCTACACTGTTGGGAATTATTCATTCCTGACTTAGTACCGTTAGTGATAATACTTAGTACCGATAGTTATAGTTAGTACTGACAGTACAAAGTGTTAAGTACTGATCAGTTAGTTAGTACCGTTAGTAGAAAATAGTTAGTATCGTTTAAGAGATATGTATGAGATATTATAGGAAAAGATATGTATTATCTTTTATGCGTTTTGTAAGTCTGTTAGGGTTTATCCTTGATCTATAAAAGGAACCCTCATGGCATAGTTAGAGACATCAGTTCAATATACATCTCATACAATCATATCTCATAGTTAGTAATCTGTAATCACTTTAGCAGATTAATAGAAATCAAAGTTTAGTTTATTCATTGTTCTTCTTAATACTATTATGTAGATTCTGCATATACAATCAGTATTCATAGTCAGTGTTTCTATATAGTCAATCTGTATTCATACAAGTTGGCTATCACCCTTAGCAGGCTGCAAAGATCTGTTCAGTTTGGGACTCACAAGTGGTATCAGAGCCTGTGAGAAACTCTGAGTAAGAAGAACAAAAACCAGTTATAAATCTCTATCTTACAAAACTAATCATGTCTGGTTCACAAGATGAAATTCCACCACCACCACCACCACCATCATCATCACAAACACCAACACAACAAACTCCTCATACTGTATCAACCATCAAACTTCCTATTCTCAAAAAGGGAGAATACGATATATGGGCCATGAAAATGGAACATTATTTGGCCCATACAGACTATCCAATCTGGGAAGTTATACAAAATGGGAATGGTCCTGTATCAATCACCATAGATACACAAGGTCAAATCAAGGTTCTGCCTCCAAGGACTGCAGAAGAGATCCTAGCCAGAGAAAGAGAAAGAAAAGCTAGGACCACTTTGCTTATGGCTTTACCAGAAGATCATCTTGCTAAATTTCATAAGATGACTGAGATGCAAAAGAGATGTGGGATGCACAAATCCAGATATGGTGAAAATGACGAATCAAAGAAAGAATCAGAAGTAAAACTTAAACTGTAACAGTTTGAATGGGAAATTTAGGAGGGAAGGGGGGAAGGATTCTCTGTATCAAACTCATAAGGGCTACATAAAGGCTATGACAGGTTCCAAAGTCTTCTGAGTCAATTAGAGATTCATAAGGCAGGTGTATCCACTGAGGATGCAAATTAGAAATTCCTTAGATCATGAGGACCAAGCCAGGAGTGGACAGTCTCAGCTTTGATGATCTGTATAATAATCTAAGAGTCTTTGAGAATGATGTAAAAGGCCCTACTGCATCATCCTCTAGCACGCAAAATGTGGCATTTGTCTCTGAGAACACCAGCAGTACTAATGATGTTAGTACCGCTTATAGTGTTTCCAATACTTCTGGTCAAAACTCACAGTATGAACAAACTTCATCATACTCCTTACTTGCAAATCAATCCAGTTGCCCTCAATTGGATCATGAGGACTTGGAACAGCTTGATGAATTTGACCTAGAAGAAATGGACTTGAAATGGCAGGTGGCCATGATTTTGATGAGAATGAAAAAGTTCTACAAAAAGACTGGTAGAAAGCTACAATTTGATGCAAAGGAACCAGTTGGTTTTGATAAAACCAAAGTCGAATGCTACAATTGCCACAAGACAGGCCATTTTGCTAGAGAGTGTAGAACCAAGGGAAATCAAGATAGTAGGAGGAGAGATGCTTGGAACTCTGGAAATAAGGATGGGAGAAGATCTGGTAAGCAGGAAGACTCTAAAGCATTGGTGACCATTGATGGAGAAGGTGTAGATTGGACCAGTCACTCAGAAGAAGAAGAAGATTATGCTTTGATGGCTTGCAACAGCTCAGGCTCAGACACAGAGGTAACTTCCTGTTCAAATGAGTGTAAAGAGTCTTATGCTAAACTTAAAAAACTATATGATGCTCAGAGAGAACAACTTAGTGATGCAAGCATAGAAATAAAGGCATATACTCAAGGTCTAAAGAAAGTTGAAGCACAATTAGTTGCTCATCAACAAGGTCAACTTTGGTATGAAGAAAAGATAAGGTTTATGAAAATAGACTTAGATGATAAAATAGATGTCCTAACATACCATAAGAAACTATTGGCAGAAGCTCAAAAAGAAAAAGAAGATTTAAAAGCTAAAGTAGAAAAATGGCACAACTCTTCTAAAAATCTTGGTAAACTGCTAAATACCCAAATGAGTGCTAATGATAAATTTGGGCTTGGGTATGGGGATCACAGATATGATGGCATTTTGAGTTATGAAAATGAAGTTTTGCAAAGTGTATTTTTGAATAAGGAAAGTGAGTTGGAAAAACAACCTTTGTATGATCGGTTTGTTATAGTAGGAGGAATGCATGCTGTACCCCCACCCATGACAGGGAATTACATGCCATCTGGACCTGATGTATAAATAGATTACTCTCAATTTACATATGGTCCAAATTAGACTCAACCTAGTGAATCTGAAACCCAAACCAGTGACTTTGATACTTGTGAATTAGATTGTAGTGTTGAAACACATGAATCTTTGCCTGGACCAACTGTAAATGAACCCAAAGTAGTAAATCAACCTAAGGTTAGGTCTGATGCTCCTATAATTGAGGAGTATGAATCAGATAATGAAGATGAACATGTGCCTCAGCCTACAAAAGAATAGGGAAACTGTTAAGAATCAATTCACACATAGTAAAAATCCTACAGTTGACAAGAAAGGGTTGGGATATGGGTTTACTGCAAGAGCATGTTTTCTATGTGGTAGTCATAATCTATCAATAGAGAATGTGAATTTCACATGATAAAGAGGATGGCTATACAAGCTGAGTTAAACAATAGCCATGAAGGATGAAGTCTAGTCAAAGGAGATTAGACACCAATTGGAAACAATGTGGAAACGAGTGAATCATAAAAACCAATTTGTTCCTTACATGCAGTACTAACTAGAACTGGCAAAATTCCAGTTAATACTGCTAGAGCTAGCGGTACTAACAATGTTAGTACTGCTAGGCATCATTTTAACAGACAGGCAGTACCAACTAATGCTGCTATGAAAGTTAATACTGTTAAGCCTATTGTGAATAGAGTTAGACCAGCAAATGTTTTTTATAAAACTCATTCACCATTATCCAGGCCTTTTATTAACACAACAGCACTTAGAACAAATTTTTCATATCAAAAGGTTAATACTGCTGAGGTAAATGCAGTTAGTGCTGTTGGGGGAAAAAGGGAAACTGCTGTTAAGCCCTCAGCAGGTTGTAATTAGAGACAAAAAGGACATTACTGGCAAAATATCTCCAAATACAATAGTGGATCAAGTCTTAGAAAAATAAATTGGGGTTCTCACTTTCAAAGATCCACTAGGCAGACTCAAGCCTAAACAGGCTTGGGTCCCTAAGAGAATCTAATCTCTTTTATTTGATGTGCAGGATTATCCACACAGAGCTTTAAAGCACAAAGGGATTGTTGATAGTGGATGTTCCAGGCACATGACTGGAAACAAGGCCTACCTTGCTGAATATCAAGACTTTAATGGTGGCCCTGTTGCTTTTGGAGGAAGTAAAGGGTACATTACTGGTAAAGGTAAAATAAAAACAGGAAAGTTAGATTTTGAGGATGTGTGCTTTGTGAAAGAACTTCAGCAATTCAATCTCTTTTCTGTGTCACAGATATGTGACAAGAACAAAGTTCTTTTTACTGACTATGAATGTCTTGTTTTGTCTCCTGAATTTAAGTTACCTGATGCAAATCAAGTCTTACTTAGAATCCCTAGACAAAACAATATGTACAGTTTCAATTTAGAGAGCATTGTTCCTTCAGGAGGTTTAGCTTGTTTAATTGCAAATACCACAATTGATGAATCTAAGAAATGGCATAGGAGGTTCGGTCATGTAAACTTCAAAAACTTAAACAAACTTGTAAAGGGAAATCTTGTAAGAGGTTTACCTTCAAAGATTTTTCACAATGACCACACTTGTGTTGCTTGTCAGAAAGGAAAGCAACACAAGGCCTCCTGTAAGGCCAAATCAGTGAGCTCTATTAGCCACTCCTTACAACTTCTTCATATGGATTTGTTTGGACCAACATCAGTAAGGAGCTTAAACCATAAGAATTATTTCCTGGTTATCACTGATGATTTTAGCAGGTTTAGTTGGGTGTTTTTCTTAAAAACTAAGGATGAAACTAGTGGAATCCTTAAGGACTTTATAAGATAAATTGAGAACCAATTGAATCAAAAAGTTAAAACTATTAGATGTGATAATGGTATAGAATTCAAGAACAAGGATGTTATTGAATTCTATGGGTCAAAAGGGATCAAAAGGGAATACAGTAATGCCAGAACTTCACAACAAAATGGAGTTGCTGAAAGAAAGAACATGACCCTTATTGAGGCTGCTAGGACTATGCTAGCAGATTCATTTTTACCTAACACTTTTTGGGCTGAAGCAGTTAGTACTGCTTGTTATGTTCTTAATAGGGTATTAGTGACCAAGCTTCATAATAAGACACCTTATGAACTTATAACTGGTAAAATACCAATTATAAGTTATATAAGACCTTTTGGGTGCCATGTGACCATCTTGAATACCATTGACCACCTGGGCAAGTTTGATGGGAAATCATATGAAGGGTTTTTAGTTGGGTATTCTCTACAAAGCATGGCTTTTAGGGCATGTTTGGTACAAAGAAATGAGGCCAAAGAA
This sequence comes from Tanacetum coccineum, assembly GCA_026074375.1. NCBI lineage: Eukaryota > Viridiplantae > Streptophyta > Magnoliopsida > Asterales > Asteraceae > Tanacetum > Tanacetum coccineum. The sequence continues at coordinate 46,490 of BQNB010016946.1, read as the reverse complement.
ATGGAATTGTGTTGAATTCTCTTGTTTGGTAAGTCAAAGAGTTGAGAAAGCGGAGAAATGCAATTCTCAAGAAAAGGTCCCTTTGTAAATTGATTTCCATCCCATACCGAGTGGAATTCAAATTCTCCGTCTTTTTTATGGATAATAATTGTTTTTTTTTTGTTTTTTCGAAAAGAAATGGATTGTATTTGAAAATATAATATAATTTTTTGTAATTGAAATCATTTAAAAAAAAAAATTGGACAAAAATGAATTTTTCTACAATTCTCTAACCAATTCTCTGTTGTTACCAAACGATATAATTTATCAATTTTCTCTACTGATTTCTATTCTCTGAAATTCTATTCTCTGCTTCATTTCTTTTCCCTGAAATTCTCTCTACCAAACGTGCCCTTAAGGAACAACCTTTGTATGATAGGTTTGTTACAGCAGGAGGAATGCATGTTGTACCCCCACCCATGACAGGGAATTACATGCCATCTGGACCTGATGTAGAAATAGATTACTCTCAATTTATATATGTCCAAAATAGTCTCAACCTAGTGAATCTGAAACCCAAACCAGTGGACTTTTGTACTTGTGAATCAGATTGTAGTATTGAAACACATGAATCTTTGCCTGAACCAACTGTAAATGAACCCAAAGTAGTAAATCAACCTAAGGTTTGGTCTGATGCTCCTATCATTGAGGAGTATGAATCAGATAGTAAAGATGAACATGTGTCTCAACCTACAAAAGAACAGGAACAACCTAGTTTTGCTAGTACTAATAAGCAAGTAAAAACTCCTAGGGAAACTGTTAAGAATCAATTCACACATAGTAAAAATCCTACAGTTGACAAGAAAGGGTTGGGATATGGGTTTACTGCAAGAGCATGTTTTGTATGTGGTAGTCTTAGTCATCTAATTAGAGATTGTGATTTCCATGAAAAGAGGATGGCTAAACAAGCTGAGTTAAACAATAGCATGAAGATGAAGTCTAGTCAAAAGGATATTAGACCAATTTGGAACAATATGCAAAGAATGAATCATAAAAACCAATTTGTTCCTACAGCAGTACTAACTAGAACTGGCAAAATTCAGTTAATACGCTAGAGCTAGGGTACTAAACAATGTTTAATACTTGTAGCATGATTTTAACAGATAGGCAGTACTAACTAATGCTGCTATGAAAGTTAATACTGTTAAGCCTATTGTGAATAGAGTTAGACCAGCAAATGTTTTTTATAAAACTCATTCACCATTTTCAAGGTCTTTTATTAACACAACAGCACTTAGAACAAATTTTTCATATCAAAAGGTTAATACTGCTGAGGTAAATGCAGTTAGTGCTGTTGGGGGAAAAAGGGAAACTGCTGTTAAGCCCTCAGCAGGTTGTAATTGGAGACAAAAAGGACATTACTGGCAAAATATCTCCAAATACAATAGTGGATCAAGTCTTAGAAATAGTTTAAACTTTAAAGATATAGGCAGACTAAGCCTAAACAGGCTTGGGTCCCTAAGAGAATCTAATCTCTTTTATTTGATGTGCATGATTATCCACACAGAGCTTTAAAGCACAAAGGGATTATTGATAGTGGATGTTCCAGGAACATGACTGGAAATAAGGCCTACCTTGCTGCATATCAAGACTTTAATGGTGGCTTTGTTACTTTTGGAGGAAGTAAAGGGTACATAACTGGTAAAGGTAAAATAAAAACAGAAAAGTTAGATTTTAAGGATGTGTGCTTTGTGAAAGAACTTCAGCATTTCAATCTCTTTTCTATGTCACAGATATATGATAAGAAGAACAAAGTTCTTTTCACTAACTCTGAATGTCTTGTTTTGTCTCTTGAATTTAAGTTACCTGATGAAAATCAAGTATTACTTAGAATCCCTAGACAAAACAATATGTACAGTTTCAATTTAGAGAACATTGTTCCTTCAGGAGGTTTAGCCTGTTTAATTGCAAAGGCCACAATTGATGAATCTAACAAATGGCATAGGAGGTTGGGTCATGTTAACTTTAAAAACTTAAACAAACTTGTGAAGGGAAACCTTGTAAGAGGTTTACCTTCAAAGATTTTTCAAAATGACCACACTTGTGTTGCTTGTCAGAAAGGAAAGCAACACAAGGCCTCCTGTAAGGCCAAATCAGTAAGCTCTATTAGTCACTCCTTACAGCTTCTTCATATGGATTTGTTTGGACCTACATCTGTAAGGAGCTTAAACCATAAGACTTATTGCCTGGTTATCACTGATGATTTTAGCAGGTTTAGTTGGGTGTTCTTTTTAAGAACTAAGGATGAAACTAGTGGAATCCTTAAGGACTTTATAAGACAAATAGAGAACCAATTAAATCAAAAGGTTAAAACAATTAGATGTGATAATGGTATAGAATTTAAGAACAGGGATTTTATTGAATTTTGTGGGTCAAAAGGGATCAAGAGGGAATACAGTAATGCCAGAACTCCACAACAAAATAGAGTTGCTGAAAGAAAGAACATGACCCTTATTGAGGCTGCTAGGACTAGCTAGCAGATTTATTTTTACCTAACACTTTTTGGGCTGAACGGCTAGTACTTGAAAACGGATTCTGTGTTTTAATTAAATTCGATGCAACTTTATCTATAAAAACGTATGTCGTCTTTTGGGATTATTAAGCTTATATTTAAAGAACTTATGTAGTATGTCTTTTCTTTTCAAAACTTATGGGACCTAATGTATAAACTCTGATTTTGCTATAATGCATCGAATGTTCTTGTTTAAAATGCCATTTTTAGGTCGTTTCCTATATCTTGATTGTTGTACTTTGACGTAGCACCCTAATGTTACCATTCTGATGCATATCAGATTTTGGGGGTGTTACAGCAGGGAAAGGACCATCTTGGCTATTTGATCTTGATTATTTAACTGATTCTATGAATTATCAACCTGTAAGATCAGAGAACCAAGCTAACAAACATGCAGGTCCACCAGAAGCTAATCAAAATGCAGGTACAGAAGACATTATTGATGCAGGGGATTCTGAAAAAGAAGATGAATCTGCTCAAGACTACTTTGTACTCCCAATATGGTCTTCTTATTCTTCAACAATCAAGAGATCAAGAGCAGAGGATGCAGGTGCAGCACCTCACAAACATCCTGATTTAAAGACAGATGAGAAGCCATTAGATAAGGAAGATCAAGTCTTTTTGGATGAACTTGAAAGACTTAAGAGGCAAGAAAAGGATGCTAATGATGCAGCTGAAAATCTCAGGAAGGAGTTTGCACAAGAAACTGAGAATTTGCTTATACAAGTAGGAGCTGCTAAAGCTAGCAGTACTAACATAGTTAATACTGTTAGTACACCAGTTAGTACTGCCAGTCCTTATGATGGACTATCCCTCACTGATTCAACCAATCCTGAACAAGATGATTCAGAAATACCTCCTCTTGAGGACATTTATCAAAATCCTACTGATGGTATTTTTACTAATTCATCTTATGATGATGAGGGTGCAGTGGCTGATTTCACAAATTTAGAATCTGTTGTGAATGTCAGTCCTATTCCCACATCAAGGATAAACTCTTTTCATCCTTCAACTTTAATTCTTGGAGATCCAAAATCAGCAGTTCAAACAAGAAGTAAAGTGACTAAAAGTTCTGGAGCCCATGCTTTTGTAAGTTATGTTCAAAAGCAAAGGAGAAATAATCATAAGGACTTCCAGCATTGTCTATTTGCTTGTTTCTTGTCTCAAAATGAACCCAAGAAGATTTCAGAAGCACTTGAAGATGAAAGTTGGGTTGATGCTATGCAAGAAGAATTGCTGCAGTTCAAGATTCAGAAAGTGTGGATTCTTGTAGATTTGCCTTATGGGAAGAAGGCTATTGGAACAAAATGGGTTTATAGAAATAAGAAGGATGAGAGAGGAGTTGTTGTCAGAAATAAAGCAAGGTTAGTTGCTCAGGGACATAGGCAAGAGGAAGGGATAGATTATGATGAGGTTTTTGCTCCTGTGGCAAGGATTGAAGCCATTAGGATCTTTTTAGCCTTTGCCTCTTACATGGGCTTCATAGTTTATCAAATGGATGTGAAAAGTGCCTTCCTTTATGGCAAAATTGATGAGGAGGTCTATGTGTCTCAACCACCAGGTTTTCTAGATCCTAAATATCCTCAGAAGGTCTACAAAGTGGTGAAAGCTCTCTATGGGTTACACCAAGCTCCTAGAGCCTGGTATGCTACTTTATCTACTTTCTTGTTGAAGAATGGATACAGAAGAGGAACTATTGACAAGACTATTTTCATTAAGAAGGACAAACATGATATCATATTAGTACAAGTTTATGTGGATGATATCATCTTTGGTTCTACAAAGAAATCTTGGTGTGATGAATTTGAGGCATTAATGAAGAGTAGATTTTAGATGAGTTCTATGGGAGAGCTCACTTTCTTTCTTGGATTACAAGTCAAACAGAAAGCAGATGGTATCTTTATAAGTCAGGATAAATATGTTGCAGAAATCCTAAAGAAGTTTGACTTTGTCAATGTTAAGACTGCTAGTACACCAATTGAGACCCAAAAGCCTTTAGTCAAGGATGAGGAAGCCAGTGATGTGGATGTCCATCTTTATAGATCCATGATTGGTTCTTTAATGTACTTGACTGCTTTTAGGCCTGATATTATGTTTGCAGTCTGTGCTTGTTCTAGGTTTTAGGTCACTCCAAAGACCTCCCATCTAAGTGCTGTCAAGAGAATTTTTAGGTATCTAAAGGGCAAACCCAAACTGGGCCTTTGGTATCCTAGAGTGTCCTCATTTGACCTGGAAGCCTACTCAGATAGTGATTATGCTAGAGCAAATCTTGACAGGAAATCCACAACAGGAGGTTGTCAATTTCTTGGCAGGAGACTTATTTCTTGGCAATGCAAAAAGCAGAAAATTGTGGCTACTTATACTACAGAGGCAGAATATGTTGCTGTTGCCAATTGCTGTAGGCAAGTTTTGTGGATTCAAAATCAAATGTTAGACTATGGGTTCAATTTCATGAACACAAAGATCTACATTGATAATGAGAGTACAATATGCATTGTCAAGAATCCAGTATATCACTCCAAAACAAAGCATATTGCCATTAGGCATCACTTCATCAGGGATGCTTATGAGAAGAAACTTATACAGGTGCTTAAAATCCACACTGATGATAATGTAGCTGATCTTTTAACCAAGGCATTTGATGTTAGTAGGTTCCAGTTCTTGGTTGTTACTATTGGGATGATCAATCCATAAGCTGCATTAGTTAAGGGGAGGCAATATGATTTGTTGTATAGTTTGTATGAACTGTTCAGTGTGCAGAAGTTTTTTTAACCATCAGTGATGAATTTCAAGAAGTTCATTGGGTTTTAAGAGTCATTGGGAAGAGATAAAGACGGTATTGAAGTATTGTTGGTGCCAACCTTGTTCATTTTTTGATTGGCACAAGTTAGTACCGACAGTGCAAAGTTAGTACCGTTGGGCAACGATAGTACCGCTATAGAGACGTTGAAGAAAATACCACCAAGGGTACAAAGTGTAAATTGAAACGGTTTCATTGATTTTAGGTTTCCTAAACCTATATAAACCCATCTCAATTGCATAGTTCACTTACATAATCACTCTCAAATATTTTCTTCAATACAAGCCCTAATCTCTCTCTCAACCGACGATCACTACTTTAACCACCATGGCTGTTCTTGAATCGTGCCCTAAGCACAATATGGTCGCTTATTTAGAAAAGACTGAAGGCAAGAATAGTTTCATGAAGTTATTGATTTTCTTGCGCTAAGCTCCATTCATCATGCTCTCACTGTAAGTCAAGTAGTCTCTACTACATATGTTGAACAATTTTCGATGTCTGCTAAATCAAAAATAATCAACAATGTCAGGTACATTATTGCCAAAGTAGCTGGCTAGCCTGTATCTATCTCTGAAGCATCAATAAGAAGTGATCTTTTTTTGATGATGCTGATGGGATAGACTCACTCCCTAATCAGGCTATATTTGATGCTATACAGCTCATGGGTTATGAGGGGGATTTAACTGTGTTAACATTTAACAAAGCTTTGTTTTCACCACAATGGAGGTTTCTATTTCATACAATGAATCATTGTATTAGCTCAAAAAGCACCTCTTGGGATCAAATTCCCACTAACATTGCCACTGCTGTTATTTGCTTAACATCTAATCAGAAATATAATTTTTCTAAATTAATTTTTGATGGTATGCTTAGACATTTAGATGCAAAGAAGAAGTTTGTAATGTATCCACGTTTTATTTCAATCTTTTTAGATAAACAACTAGTGATTGTACCAGTACCTTTAGATCATTTTCCTGTAAATGCTTTGACAAGTAAAGTTTTCTCCTTTATGGTTAAAAAGGGTAAACATTTTTCCGTTTTTCGAGGGAGGTACACATTTACCTTCCTTCTTATGTTGGTACAACAAAATGAGCGATGAGGGTATTGCATTTCCAAAAAGACCATCTGAAAAGCATAACCTTAACCTCTACTCACTCACCCAAGTCGAAAGCCACTTGTTGTAGCCTCAGTTCTGACCAAATCCCCATAGACCTTCCACCTTCTACTTATATTCCTGATTCTATTCCAGTAAGTTCTAATGCGGAATCAAGGAGGTCATTCATCCTGAGTGATATAAATCCCTTTTCAGGGGAATGAGTGGTGACATGAACTCAAAGTGTCTATGATCTTTTGTTGTCTTTGTGTACATAGGTTTCAGATCATAGCCAAGGAAATTCAACACTTGAAGGCACAGATCAAGGAAGCTCAAGAAGTAAGCCAAAGTGTTTCACACACATAGAGCATGGTTGAAGAGTGTTTCTTTAAAGCAAAGATTGGCAGGGATAGGAGATCCTTTAAAAGAAAACTTGATTGCAAAAAGGAGTCTGTATCCATAACAAGGGGAGGAAGTCATGCCAAGGTGAACCTTCAGTTCATAAAGATCCATTATTTGATGAGATTCTTGAAGATACATTGGATTATATGGAGACTGAAGATGCTCAAGATGTGGGGAGGACAAGAGATGTAGTGAATGAAGAAAAGGATAATGCTGATGTCGAAGTTAGTACTGAAGATGTACTTAGTACTGCTTAACAAAAGGTTAGTACTGACAAGGAAAAAGTTAGTACTGACAGACCAAAAGTTAGTACTGACGGATCCAAAGTTAGTACCGACGAGGAAAAAGATAGTACCGATAGGACAGATAAAGGTACTGATGATCAAACTGAAGGAAGAAGGGTTACTCAAACTATTTAAACTACTTAAACAACTACTTCTACAATGTTTGGAGATGATGAAACAATTGCTCAGGTTCTTCTCAACATGAGCCAAGCCAAAGCAGTTTCAAGAGAAAGGAGAAAGGAGTAGAGTCTTAAGGTGTTGAAGAGACCGGGCGAGAGACCTAGGCCCTAATTTCAACTAGATCATTATTGACATTAAAGTCTCTTCCAAAGATTGATCCAAAAGATAAAGGGAAAGAAGAAATATTGATGCAGGAAGAGGAGTATGGAAAATGAATTGAGGGTATTAAGAAGCTGAAAAGAAGTTTAAGCAACTTGCTAGTGATGAAGAGATGGCTAGAAAGTTGCAAGAGGATTGGGAAACAGAAGAAGAAAGGAAAAGATTAGCTGAAGAAGAAGCTACAAATGATGCTCTCATAAGAAATTATGATGATATAAAGGCAAGAATTGAGGCTGACAACGCTTCCTTAAATGAAAAGCTTCAAGAAGAAGAAAGAGTGCACATTAACAGTAGAAGAAAAAGAGCAAAATTCCTTCATGGACACAATTGCTGCTACAAAGATGATTTCTGCTCAACAAAGAATCAGAAGCTATTAGGAATAAACCACCTACAAAGAATCAATTAAGAAATCAAATGAGGGAACTCCTCTCTAACTATGCCGTGAGGGATCCTTTTATAGACTAAGGATAAACCCTAATAGGCTTACAAAACGCATAAAAGAAATAATTATCTTTTCTTATTAATATTCATCATATCTCTTAAACGGTACTAACTATTTTCTACTAACGGTACTAACTAACTGATCAGTACTTAACACTTTGTACTGTCAGTACTAACTATAACTATCGGTACTAACTATCATCACTAACGGTACTAAGTCAGGAAAACATAATTCCCAACAATCCTCCCCTAAACATGATTGTTGAACTCTTTTAACTTCATGTTTCTTCAGGTTAATCTTATTTAGTTCTTGGAGGATGTATCCAAACACTTTAACATAACATGATCTAATCTTTAAACACTATCCATCTTCAGCAGCAACTCTGTCTTTTCAGCAACACAACAACATCTTTTCAGCAACAATCCAACTAAGTTGGCTTTGTAGTTTTTGGCAAACTACCAGCCATAAACGGATTTGATGTTCCTTTACCAGTAGCCGTTTTCTCTGAGATAGTTAACTCTTTATTTAAAAAATATGGTGAGTTAATTACCATACAGTTTTTGGTAAACTATCAACCATCAACGGAATTGACATGTCTTTACCAAATACTGTTTGCTTTTGGACTAGCCAATGCTTCATTGTCATAACATGGTGCATTGATAAACCATATAGTTTTTAGCAAACTATCAACTATCATTTAGATATTGAGTATGTCTTTAACAAGAACTGTTTGATCTTGGATAACTAACCTCTTCACCATGAAGCAAGGTTGAGTTAAAACTTACAATTTTTGGGTATTTGTACATACCATAACGGATTTGAGAACTCTTTACCACAAGCCGTTTACTTATGGACTAGCCAGTTCTTATGCCTGTTAAGCATGGTGAACTGATGACCATTTGTTGTGTGGTGGTTAGCCAATACTCAAACCCTTCTCAATTCCATTCACAACATCATTCTTCATCAATTTGTTGCTTAATAAATCTTATCAAATCAAGAGCAACAGTACTTTCTCCTTTAAATCATCTAAATCCTAGATAAGCATTCTTTGCAAATAACTACTGAATGAGTGGATATCTTTCTTTCAAACTAACATATGGATAACAATCCCATCTTCAAGCTCCAGAATGCAAACTCCACAAGCTTCATACAATCTCCAAGTGATAACATAGTTAGTAATCTGTAATCACTTAAAGCAGATTACTAAAAAATTAAGTTTAGTTATTCATTGTTCTTCTTAATACTATTGTGTAGATTCTGTATATACAATTAGTATTCATAGTCAGTGTTTCTATATAGTCAAATTGTATTTATACAAGTTGGCTATCACCCTTAGCAGGCTGCAAAGATCTGTTCAGTTTGGGACTCACACAAACCCACATCCAAACCATCAAGGGTAGCCAAAATGAGTGTGAAACCCATTTGGAGGAAGAAACCAAACCTTTGCAACATGTCTAATGTGCTCAATGCAAATTCACCTACACTAATGCCAAAACCACCCACTCCTCATCATGAACCATCTCAAGAAAACAATCACCCCAATCAAGCATTACTAAATCCTTACATCAAGGACACTACCACATCACCACAAGATGTCTCACATCCTCCATTTCCCATCTTACCCATCAATTTACATGTTACTCACACTTAAGCTCCACCTCAAAGTGACAACCAAACTCCTTACATTAAGGACACTCCCACATCACCACAAGTTGTCTCACATCCTTTACTTCCCATCTCACCCATCAACTCATATGTTTCTCACACTCAAGCTCCACCTCAAAGTGACAACCAAACTTAACACACACCACCTCTATCTCCAAGTAGAGAAAGCCTAGTTGATGACATTAATCAACTACAAGACCTATCAAACCTCTTAGCCATGCATCACTCTCAACAACAAAACAACATTCCCTCATCACCTTACTCTCTAAACCTACCACACACCCTCAACATTAACTAAGTTGAAACCCATGTTGGGTATTGCCCTTGTTGCATCTTCACCCAAAACATTTCCTTGCTTTAAGTGAGGATATCAATTAGAGTGAATTCCTCCTCACTCGACCTCATCTACCACCTAGAGTTCAAAGAGATTATCCCTCCACAACCACCTCCGCTCCAAACTCTCTAACCAACTAATCTCGTAACTTGCCTCCAAATAATCGTCAAACCCTTTTGTGTCGCAAGCAAGTCAAAATTCCTTCTATGGCTATTTAGGATTTTTCTTTATGTATTAATATGCCTCTAAAGCATATTTGTTTTTTTATGAATGTTTGTGTGTTGTTCACACACACTGTCCTAAATGAATGAAGTATCTTTTGCTTTGATGTTTGCTTGCACTTGTCATATTTTTCCTTCCTTCTTGCTACATGTTAGAAATATTTGTATTGTTCTAACTCGTTTTTGTAGCCAAAAAACCATAGCTCGATTCCTTGGTGCCCTCGAACGAGGGGGAGCACACATCAAGGGGGAGCATTTATTCCATCGATTTTACTAGCAACTCTCGACGATGCCTTTTTGATTTTACAAAATGGGGGAGAAATTACTTAAAACTCACTAAATACTTGTTTAAAAATAATTTTACATTTAATGTGTTTAAATTTTGTAATCATCAAAAAGGGGGAGATTGTTGATAAAATATAATGCCTAAAAACATTACTAATATTTTTTGCATCTTTACGTTTTGATAATCACAAAATATAAAAACGTTCAATGTAAAATTAAACGTAAGCAAGTAATTAGTAGTAAATTTTCATTTCAAAAATTATATCACTTCAAGGTATGAATAAATAAATGCTTGATGCATTTTATGATCAAAGGAAATTTTTATTCAACCTCACACTTTTATAAAATGTTGTAAACTTTTTATAAACACTACAAAACATTTTCTACAATTAAAATAAATGTTTTATTTAAAATAAACATTTTGAAATTCAAATTTTCGGAACTAAAAAGGCTAGAAAGTTCCAGAAAATTCTCCATACACAAAAGGACAAAATAGGGAGCGCCCAGTCTAGGGCGGCCCTTTTAAATACACGGGCGGCCCTCTTAATTTTAAGGGGACCGCCCACCTATTTAAGGGGACCACCCATAGACTGACGCTCCTCCAATTTGTCCTATAAATATTGGACTATTCCCTACTATTTTCTTACCTTTTGCACTCATTCTTTCTGTTCTAAAACAGTCCACACATCTCAATTAAATCCTTTGATCATTTAAACAAAAAGCTTTGTTTCCAAGTGATCCAAGCTCAATTCCTCAAGTGTAAGAGAAGAATACTTTCATCATCAAGAGAAGAAGTATTACACCTTAGTGTGTTGTTGCAATATTATTGCATCCATATCAAAACTTGTAAATCACTTGTAAATCTTGTAAAGTTATGTAGTTGTTAGATCTTTGCGATTGTTGTAAGTATAGTTAAATCTTGGTGATCTTGCCTAGTAGTGTTAGTTAGGTGTGATTATAGTAGTGGCTTGGTGAAGTTGTGGTGTGAAGAAAACTAAGGTATGAAGAAGTTGTGTAGTCGTGATCAAGTTGTGAAGCTAAGTTGTGTAGTGAAATTATGAAGTTGTGATAGATTGGTTCTAGCTAAGATTAGAACTCGACATTTAGCTAAATCGGTGTAAGCAACATTGTGTACGGTTTTCTCTGCCATAAGGGAGCTTGTTGACATAGTGAAGAAAACTCTCAAGTTAGGTGCTTGGGGAGTGGAGTAGGGCGAAGAGGTGCTTCGTTACCGAACCACTATAAATCCGCGCGTTGTGGTTTGATTGTTCTTACTTTTATCTCTTGTCTTGCATTATTTTCTCATACTATCTTATTAATTGTTTAGATAAGTATATTGTTTATATTGTGTAAGTGTTGAATTCACATAAAGTCGAATCTAGAATTTTTACAAACACTTTAAAACCTTAAACCAAAAAGTAGTAAACTATTCAACCCCCTTCTAGTTTTCCACAAGTAGTATTAACTGGTCTAACAGCAGTATTAACACTTGCACCAGCAGTATTAATTTTGCCAGACCTGGTTAGTACTGCTTGTGGAACAAATTTTCTATTAGGGTGAGGGTGAGTCATTTTATTAGAAAAGTTCTTGTGATTCACCCTATTTGAGTTGTTCCACACTGGTCTTATAACATTCTTATCACATACATAATGAAGATGCTCAAAACTACCACAAACAAAGCAAGCTTTATTAATTATTTTAAAGTCACTTCCTAGTCTTTGGGACATAAGATTGTTCCAATTTCTTTGGTTCCCTCTAGGATAGTGTTTGTTTTGTTTAGATGGTTCCCTAGCAGACTTAGCAAATTTTATCTTTTTCATGCTATGTCTAACAGTTTTATTTTCAACATTAGGTATAAATTCTACCTCACTTTCATCATCAGAATTCCAATCCTCAATGACTGGAGGTCTAAAGCCATTCTTCCTAACAGTTTTAGGTTCTACTGCATCACCATTACTTTTTACACCAGCAGACTCAAGATTTGACTTAACTGTCTTAACATTACTAGGTGTAACAATAGTAGTAACATCCATATTCTCACTTTCAACTATTTCATCTATAAATATTAGATCAGGTTTGCGAGATATTAAATTCTCTGTAAAAGGTGAGGGAACTGCATGATATCCCTTATCAAATTTGGACTTATTATTCTCCTGATTTTCTAACATCTTAGATGAATTCACAAAGCTTTCTACTGCAGGAGAAGCTGCAGTAGAAGAAGTTGCATTATATCCTAGTCCAGTTTTGAACTTGTCAATAACTTGACTTTTCAGCAAATTATTCAAAGATTTAGATGAATTTTGAAACTTCTCTAATGTTAATTTTAACTCATCTCTCTCTTTTTCCAATTTCTTTTTGTTTTCAACTAAAGCAGTGTCTCTTAGTTTGACTTCAAGTTTTAAAACATTAATGCTTTCTTCAAACATAGCCTCATTTTTCTTATAGTGAGCTAGTCTAGCTTCTACTGATTCTAAACCTGCTTTATAAGATACTAAATTAAATTGAGACCTTTTGTAATCTAAAGACAAATTATCATATTGTTCTTTGAGAGTAGCATAAGCTTTTACACATGATTTAGAACAAGAATCTACCTCAGAATCTGAATTGGAAGAACTTCCTGAAGATGTATGTGCCATCAATGCAAAGTTTGTAGGATGCTCTTCCTCAGCTTGGTAGCTCCAGTCATACCCTCCAATTCTATTTTAAGTAACCAAGGCATTTTCAGTGGGAGTTTCTACTATCACAGTTCTTCTATTAATCTCTCTTCCTCTATTTTCCTGATTTCTAGGAGCTTTACATTCTCTTGCAAAGTGACCATATTTATAACAGTTGTAGCACTCTACTTTAGTCCTGTCAAATCCAACTCTTTGACCATTTATATCCAACTTCCTGCCTATCCTCTTGATGAATCTCCTAGCTCTAATTGTTAACATGGCTATCTCCTATTGTAAATCCATTTCTTCTAGATCATCAGGATCAATTTGTTCTAGATCCTCTTGAGCAAGTTGAGAAGAATTGGGCTGACTAGCTAGAAAAGCACAGATCACAGCATTACTAAGGTTATCTCCAGATGTAGGATTACTTTGAGTATGAGCAGCACTAACTCCATAAGCAGTGTTATCTGCTTCATTTGTGCTGCTATTGCTGTTAGTGCTGTTTGAGGACACAAAAGCCACATTTTGTAGATTTTGACTTGTACTTGATGATCTTGAGATTTCAGATTCATATATCTTTAAGTTGTTCTATAAGTCATCCAAACTAATGGTCTCTATTTCTTGTTTGTTCCTCCATATCAAAGCATGAGTCTTCCATTCAGATGGAATACTTCTCAACAGTTTTAAGTTCATGTCCTCTTGTGTAATAACTTCGCCTTGAATCTCCAACTGAGTGATAAGTTTTTGCAACATATAAAAAGTTTGATCTATTGTCTCTTAACGTGATCCTGCAAAGTTCTCATATTATTGCTTGAGTAGAGTTCTCTGAACTTTCTTGGATTCCTTGTTTCCTCCATACCTCTTCTCAATGGCTTCCATGAGCAAATTTGCATCTTTATATGAATGGAACTTCAGTTGATCCTTATTTGGGAGTGCCATCAACAGAGTTCCTCTAGCTTTCATCTCATTCCTCCTGTCCTGCTTTTCTTCTGCAGTAGTAGGTTCATATTCCTGCTCAGTTTCTCCAACAGTTCTCTCAGTACTTTGTTACCATTTTTAATTACTTCCCAGAAGGAGTAATCAGTCATGAGAAAGCATTATTCTATCCTCATTAACCAGAGATCATAATCCGCTAGGTTGAGGATAGGAAGTTTTGCAGTTAGAGTTGTAGAATTAGTTCCTGCCTCCATCTTATCACTGAGAATTAGATCTTGTATGTGTTGTTGGTCTCTTCTTATTCAAAGCTTCACAACAAGCTCTGATACCACTTGTTGATCCCAATGAATAGATCTTTAACTCCTTAGCTTGATGTTAGGTTTAGTATCCTTGGATAAATCCAAAGGTACTAAGAATGAAACTTTGAGAGTATGATATAAACTATACGGAATCTAGTTTATACCACTAAGAAGAATAACAGTAATGAATGTTTAACACACAGAAATATAACCATAACAATAAGCACCAATATATTAATACGAACACTCTTTGATAGTGTTAGGGTTTACAACCTTGAAGCTATGATAATGAGGAATTCTATTCCCTAGGACCTCTTTTATACACAAAGAGTCCAACAAGGCTTTACATTACTGTCATAAGTTAATCATGATCTTTTACTACAAATAACTTATACACATCTTTTACAAAAATAACTCAATACTTATCTTCGTAAGTATTCTTGTTCTCCAATCCTTTCTCTTGTCTTTATCCATCTGACAGTAGAAACTTTTCCAAGCAGTTGTAATCTTTCAGCAGTTTAAACCAGCAGCATTAACTTTTGAACTAGCAACACTAACTGAGCAAAAGCAGCATTAACTACTTAGAAATTTTTTCCAGCAGTACTAACTTTTGTACTAGCAGTAGTAACTACTTAGTATATTTTCAGTCTTCATCTCTGAGCAGTCTTAACTTCTACTAGCAGCAGTAACTTTATACTAGTAGTACTAATTATACTAACAGTAGTAACTAGTAGTAGTAACTTTTATACTACCAGTACTAACTACTTAGCATAATTTTCATTAGTATCACCAACAGTACAAAGTATACATGAGCAGTATTAACTCTAAGAATCATCTTGAAGTCTTAAAATCCCAACAATACCATCGGTAACAGTCTTCATACTATCTTACCCACTATATGGTTAATCCCTCTTAAGTTATTTCACATGCATTTAATATACTCTTAGGGGCCTTGTAATAGTCTTCATACTACCTTACTTGTGCGTCGCCTTAACGGAATATTAAATAGACGGCAGGTTCGTGTAATCCATTCATGACCTTGTAAATTACTTCAAAGAATTAATCTCAAAGTGTGACAAGCAACGGATCTAGGAGAAAAGGAAATATGAGGAGTAGTGCATGATTAGGTAAATACATTTACTTATCACCAGTAGATTGATTTTATAATTAGTTTAGTCATTAGTTGAACAAATCTCAAACCTCTCAAACCATCGAATTACCTTGCTTTTTATAAATATATAAACACAAAAATAATCTTCTCAACCTTTAGAATTATGTTAGACCGTGATCATGCCTTCCTAACCTATTCCCCGAGTGAACGATAAACAACCCCGAGTCTTGCCTATACTACACTGCAACGATTAAGTAAACTGTCTAGGGGATTGTAAAACTTCTTGTGAAGTCTTCGCGACCCTCACATCAAGTTTTTGGCGCTGCTACCGAGGAATAGTTAGGTTTCAATCATAGTTTAACTTAGTTATACTCACTTGAATCCTTTCAAGTGAGAATTTAATTTCGTACATTAGCTTTCTCGTAGTTTATCTTTTCTTTGTGTTATTTTTTTCCCAATCCATTCTCGTCAACCACCATAAGAGGACACGATATCCTAATCCGTACTGCTTGGAGATTACTCCAACCTAGCACGGAGGTAAGTGAATACCTCATTAAGATCACTGTGGAAACAACGTGGTACCTCTTCGATCCGATACCATGTGGTTGGTGCAAAACGAATGCTCATTCCACGGGCTTCGATCCGAGGATCCAAACCAACACCTTAAGGTTTTCTTAAAACTTGTGGACTCACTTGACCTTGATGGTAAAAACGGGGAAAGAATGCGCCTGCATTTATTTCAATTTTATCTTCGCGATCAAGAAAGCAATTGTCTTGAACGTCTTCCAGCAGGATCCATCACCACATGGG
The DNA here is from genome assembly GCA_026074375.1 of Tanacetum coccineum. Classification (NCBI taxonomy): domain Eukaryota; kingdom Viridiplantae; phylum Streptophyta; class Magnoliopsida; order Asterales; family Asteraceae; genus Tanacetum; species Tanacetum coccineum. Next base: position 30,264 of record BQNB010016946.1, on the reverse strand, counting down.
AGGATCTTACTACTCGTTTCCTTGCTCAATTTTTTCCACCAAGAAGGACCGCAAAACTTCGCAACAATATCCTGATGTTCCAACAACGTCAAGGAGAATCTCTCTTAGAAGCATGGACTCGTTTCAAGGACTTACTACAAAAATTCCCTCATCATGGCATCGATCGTTGGCTTTAAATCTAGATTTTTTATGATCATGTCTTATTTCATCTTAAATGCGGAGATTGGACCGTGCCGCTGGCGGAAAGTCACAATAAGAAACCCGACGCAATCCGGGAAATCTTTAAGAAACCGCCTTCTCATGACCAGAGGGCGGAATGACGCAAAGAATTATCAATCGGTCAAAGCTATTTTTACACCTCAAGGCACCTCAAAAACACCTGACCGAAGACTCCTTAAGCTTGAAGGCCAGATCAATTTCTTACTAAAGGGGTCGCAACCGACACCTAGACCCAACTCAACATACGTCCCTCAAGCTTATGCTGAAGCAGTTACTCAAACCTCGCCGCGAAAAGGATGAACACCAAAGCTGATTCCTTTCACTTTTCAACGAACGTTACCGCCCAATCCGCACCCAGGCATTAGGAACTACTTTCGAAGCTCGAGTACGGGACTACATGACAGCACACATTAAAAGGATGGAAATATTTGAGAACGCTATTTTCAAACAGCGAGAATAGATAAATGTTAGGATGGCAGAACGTTCAGGCTTCTTAAAGAACTCACAACCAACAACGGTCCTAAAAAAGTGTTAATTAGAGAAGAGGCCAAATCCCCCGTCATAAAAAGCGTAAACTCTATCTCTTGCACAAGAGGGGAGGAAGAGAAGGACGATGATAATGACGTAGTAACCAGCAACAACATTAAAAAACTACCATAATAGAAACGGAGGTGCCAGTAAAGGAAGCCGAGACAAAGATGAAGCTAAAATTGAAGACCAAAATACAAGCCAATCAAGTAAGCTGAGAAAGAAGAAAGCTGTAGAAGCACCCAGCTTCAGCCCGTTAGAATATTACCTAAACGCATTGGATTAATGAGAAATCTATTGAAAGGTCTTGTTTGACAAGCATAGGTTCAATGACTCCCTATCAGGAGCCCACGTTGGAAAAATAAAAGGGAAGACCTACAATTTATTACCTAGGGGAATGTTATGAAGGCAATCCTTAGAAAAAAAAGATTACTAGAATGGAGGACATCAAGAACTTCGAAATAACCGTAAAATAGTAGGCCTGAAACAAATGAACCGTCACGCCCGCTCTCTACCTACATGAAACTAACCGACGAAAGGCCTGCTCAGACAGATATTAGACTCTCCCTAGCAAGCCACTCGTATATCTACCCCTTAGGAATAGCAGAGGATATATTTGTTGAGGTTGCTGAGCATGTGTACCTCGTAGACTTTGTAATCTTAGACATTAAGGAATACAAGAAGAGGCCTTTCATCTTAGGCTGACAACGGCTAATGTCGTAATTAAGTTTGATAAGGGCATCATCACTCTAAGATCTGGAAAGAGTAAGATAAGCTTTAATAGGATACCTGAATCCCTTTGTAAGGACGAGAAAGGGACTAAGAACGATATAGAGCCTATAGCCTCCACTATGAGTGTAAATAGGCTAGTCTTGGAATATAAAGAAAAGATAAAAATTCACCAAGAAAAGAAAATGGAGTTTGACCGGTGGAGGAACAAAAACTTAAAAAATGAGCGACATGCTCCTGTCAAAATAAAAGATGGAATGGATGATGAAGGTGATGTAGTAAGTAACGTGGACTTCGGAGTCTTGCATTCAAGATATAAATAAGAAAATGTTCTTGGAGGCAACCCCAATGTTTATTTTTCCCGCACTTAGGAGTGTGTGTGTTTTAATTATTTTTTGTTCTGTCGTTTTATTATGTTTGACCCTGAATTTTGTATAATCATGACTTTGTTTGTTTAAACTTCATCTTATTTGAAGACAAAAGTATTTCGCAACAAAATTTTGTGTAGGGCGAATCACCTATCCAGTTTTTTTAGAACCAAAATCAAACTTTAAACAATAAATTGTTTAGATTAATTCACGTCAGTTTCAAGTCAATATGATTGTACGATTAATTCCAGGTTTTTATGTAGTTGCTTTCTTCAGATTTACCAAATAGAATTGCGTGCAGGAAATCTTGTCATTAAAAAACGAAGAAGAATTTTTCAACACGCGCCCGCCTGGAGACGAGCGTCGAGATTAACAACCGACGACGTAGGTCTCCTGTAATGTAAATATTCGAATTTTTTGTAGTATTTCTGAAATTAACATTGTGGCACAATATTTCAAAATTGTAATTCTTTTGTAACCTGCATAAACCCTGTGATTATTCTTCAACTGTCTTCATCTATCTCTTACTATTTTCATAGACGTCGAAACCTTAAATTCCTCCTCGCTTATCTTATCTATCTGTCATTTTATGCTTGGTTTAGTTGTCTTCTTTCCATTTGATTACAGGTTATATTTGACGTGATGAAGCTTGGTAGTTCTTAGTGAAGTTCATTTTGGATGATTATGGAGGACGTTTACCAGTATCGCATGTTTCTTCTCCATTTTTGAGCTAAACCAGGGAGTTTAGATTTCTTTTCCTTTGTTTCGTATACCTTTTTTCGTTTTTTAGCCAGGTTATTTATAGGTAACATTGGGGACAATGTTCGCAGCTTAAGGTGTAGGAGGGAATAAGCCTTAGAAACTATTCCTTCATTTGCCATTTGCTTTGTTCCTTAAAATGATGGTAACATATCGCAAAAACATAGCATAAAAAAGGTAATTTTGACCCAATTTAATTTTTTTATGACACTTTACCGACGGAAACAAGGTATTAATAAGGCATCTCATAGTAGGAATGTGTATGATAGCAACAAAAACCCTAACAAAATTCCACTCTAAAAATGTTGAGGTTTGACTTCTTAGATCTTTAGGAATTCTGGTATCCATTATTGATACCCAATATAATTTGTACCTTTAGCTTTCTCAAGTTAAGGTTCGAATGCAGTCATATGTGTCTATTCCGTCGTTACGGATGTATACGTATGGTCTTTGTCGCCTATTCTGGAGCATTGGTATTGGTATTAAAATTCTTGAGTGTACCGATAATATATTAAATTCTAGAACTTGTTTTCATGATGCATCCCGAGACCGCATAGTAAGTATTAGGATTTGCTAGATAAGAGGCACTAGGATTAACCCATGTTTTAAACCTATAATTGTTATTATGGTCACCTCGATCATATAACTATCGCACACCCTTGCGTTGCACTCGTTTTTAGGGTAGGATACTCCTTGTACAAACCCTTTGAGCCTATCTTTTTTCACGGTTCTCGTAATTTCTGGTTAAAACAGACCTATTAATGAAGAGCATTGTTTCAACCCTTAATTGAATTGTACAAAAAAAAAAAAAAAACAAATCCCTTTGTACTTGTATGTACTCACTTTTAGTACATTATTTTTTTTAACACAAGTTCTCTTCGCGCGAGTACCTCGGTTGCTAAGACCATATCCTTGTAAATACTGTTTTGGGATGATTGGGATTCATGGTAGTATTCATTTTATGAAGAATTGGGAAAGAAGAAATTTATTACCCCTAATAGAGCTCGATAAGCTCTATGTTATTTTGATCCACCTCAAATCGGGTAATTAGTTAGATTGTAAATATCAATTATGTAAAAGTTCAAGTGTAGGGGTGTATCTATAAACCCCCATGATGTATTATATGTTTAAGCAATGGCAGGACAAAAGTGTACGAAAAAAATGTATATGAAAAAAATGTATATAAAAAAAAGAGTGAAAAAAATGTATGGGCTGCCATTTCTTATGTTTATGTTTACCATAGAGTCAAGAAAGAAAAAGAAAGAGGATTTAATAGAGTTGTGTAGAGTTTGTACTATTTGTCCGAGTTCTATTGGCTTAGCAACAAACCAAGTTGTATCTTATAAATAATTAGCTAAACCTTCACTCCAAATTCACCCAATAGTCACACCCAAATGTATCCACATCAGTTAATGTTATCTTACACTTACACCCCACAACCCTTTAAAAGACCTCTTTGACAATAATGAATAATGCTTGCGCCTACCAATGGAGGTTTGATCATTTACCAAGCCTATGATAATTTATATGCTATGACAGGTAATGAGTATTGATTTTCCGTTTCCCATTTATGTTATAATTTATTACACATCCGAGAGAAAGAGAGAATCCCAAACACTTACGTGAGGTGCTAGTATATACTTTTCGTGCATTTAATTACGAGGTCTAGAAGGTTGTGTTGTAAAATACTATAAAAAGTAGTTTAATGACCCTAATATTGCTATTATCTAGTAGAAAAAGCCTATTGCTTGAGGTAAGCAAAAATCCCAAGTGTAGGGGTATTGATGAGGTCGTCCATTTTTATACACTATTTCAGGGTTATTTAATCCTCCTAAATATGCAAATAATGCCAGATATGTGGCTTAATTGTTGTTTCAGGATTTTAGCACTTAGATGGCTTTTAGAGGAAATACACGTGACTTGGGCTCATTTGGAGAAGAAACAGACAAGATTACGAACCTACACCAAATCTCATGATGACTTTTGCAAACAGTGGCCGGAGACGGCGTCGCAGGCATAAGCGATACCGTCGTGATCAATCTAGTGACGACATAAGAAATATGACGACGGCGTCAGGATTGCAAAGCGACGTCATCGTGAAGAAAACTCTATAAATTATAAATCCATTTTTTTAGGGTTTTGTGTGTAACTTTGGGGATAATTTTGTATAACCCAAGGGAGACGAACCCTAGTCGTTTTAGGAGCTTTATAGCACATTTTTAGGGCCTCAAAACCCTATTGTACTACCTTGAATCCATGTTTTAAACAATTAAGGTTATTTATCTTTAATCATTCAATATGTCTATGTGTTGTTTGATTAATTTATCTTCTTGCTTTATTTATAACATGCGAGGCTAAACCCTCTTTTGTATTTATCTATGATTGCATGAAACTTAGGTTGTAGGATTCTTTTGATGTTGCTTCTTGTTGATGAATGTGCGCGGTTAGGCTCTTTAGAAAACGCTTGTTCTGTATCGATTGATATGTCTAGGGAATGGAGGTAGTGTAGATAGGATACATCGATAACAGTCTTCATACTACCTTACCCACTATATGGTTGATCACTCTTAAGTTATTTCACACGCAATTAATATACTCTTAGGGGCCTTGTAATAGTCTTCATACTACATTACTTGTGTGTTGCCTTAACGGAATATTAAATAGACGACGGGTTCGTGTAATCCGTTCATGACTAGAAATACTTACACTGGATCATAACAAGTGTGACAAGCAACAGATCTAGGAAAAGACATCTGAGGAGTAGTGCTTGATTAGCTTAAATACATTTACTTGATCATAAAAGTTTTCTCCAGGTAGATTAGTTTATAATTAGTTAAACAATCCAACCTCTTAAAACCATAGAATTACCTGCTTTCTTATAATTTAAAAAACACAAAAAATAATCTTCTTTTTTTTTTTTTTTTTTTTTTTTTTTTTTTTTTTTTTTTTTTTTTTTTTTTTCCTATTTTTTTGTTTTTTTTGTTTTTTTTTTTTTTTTTTTTTTTTTTTTTTTTTTTTATCTAAAACTTCTAGGGAATTTTGTTTGACGTGATCAAGCGCCTTTCCAACCTATTCCCCTAGAGAGAACGATAACAATCTCGAAGTATTGACTATACAACACTGCAACGCGTAGGGTACACTGCCTACTGGATTTGTAAAAATTCATGTGAAATCTTCACAACCTTACTCATTGTTTGGATATGTCAGCTAAATATAAATTTAAAACTTGCCTATCAATAATATACAACCTACACGACAGCACAACAAGTTTTTGAGCCGTTGACGGGGGAGTTAAAATGTTTTGAATTCTTTATTTTTTACTAGTATTTAGTTTAGTGTGTAGTTTGCATATTTGTGGGTTTAATTTTCAACATTGTATTATTTTTTGCATATTGGTGTTTTTTGCATTGTTAAAGTCTGCTGTAAATTTTCTGTGTCGAAACTAAATACGCATATTCATTTTTTGGATACGGCATATAATTTTTCTAAAACAATACACGTATTTTTCTCTCTTTTTTTTTTTTTTTTTTTTTTTTTTACTTTAAAGGTCAAAAAAAAAAATACGGCGTATTCAGTTTTTTTAATACGGGAGTATTAGTCCATTTAAACCTTTTTCTTCATAATGAAAATACGGGACATTGGACGACCCCGACATCTCCTGGAAGGTACATCCAACTTATGGCTGATTAAAGCTCGAGGGTGTGGTCAGACGTTTAATTGGGAAACTACTATGTACGGTAATGTATATTGTGACGATATTGATTCTTTCACAGATTTTGAAACAGATTTCCCAACTATCATCTATAATGATGCATCGACATCAAATCAGAATGTTTTTTCCGAACCCACTGTATGGTTATTTACAATGCAATTAATGTGACTTGCTTTTACATATCATTTTTTGACTCCGAGGACGAGGATTATACTTTTATATATAACAAGGATTCGTCTTCTTATAAATGAAGACATGTCAATGATTTAAAACCGGAACCGGAAAATGAACATGTTAAAATCAATACTGAATCATGTTCGGAGAACATTGATGTCAAACCAATGGATAATGTTATTTGCATAACCAAAGACACCACTCCCAATGTGTTGAGAAAATATTGTAACAAATCTGTCACACAGGTAATCTTTCGCTAAAAAAGATTTTGTTTTAATGATTAAAATCATGATTAGTCAATGTTTTAACAAAGGGATGCCATTAAATTTTGTTATTAAAAATTTATATGTGCTATTTGGCATCCCGTTCGACCCCAAGTTGTTTTATAAGGATGGAGTGAAGCTGAAGAAAAAGTCTAACTTAAAGACTAGCTGAAAGAAAAGTGCTTACCGGGAGACAACCCGACTGTTTTTAATTGTTTGTCATTTGTAATTTTAAATTGTTTGTCGAGTCTGTCTTCCCAGACATTCCATACGGCGTATCGAACCCCTTTGGATACAGCGTATGGATCTGTCTGGACGTTATCAGTCTTTAATTTCTGTATTTAAATTCCTGCAACTTTAAAACATTTGTTTTTACAGGATGCAATACGGCGTATCCTTGGGTTTGGGATACGGCATATTGACTACCTGTACAATATGTGTGTTTATTTTTCTGCATTGTAACCATTATAAAACCGAGATAGGAATTGCACGTTTTGTCTTCTAAAATTTTATGCAGGACCTTGCTGTAAGAAATCGACGAATTGGTGATGGTATACTCTGGAAAAAGACGTGTGTTAAACTCATACGGGCATTCTGACCCCTCTTCAATACACTTTTACTCAAGAACTCAAATTGGAGAATCATCTCGAGCAAAATATCAGGGGAGTTCCTCGTTCTAATTCTATTTCCCATTTTCTTTAATTATTTTATCTATACAACGAGGACGTTGTATAACTTAAGTGGGAGGATGGAGAATTAGAACGCCTATTTGTCATTCTTTTTACAAATAATATGCTATATGCTTACAATTATGCCAAATTAAAAAAAATTTAGCATACTTTTGTAAAAATTACTAGTTACATTACCTCGCACACAAATAACCCTTAATGTCAAATTGTGAGAATTAAGCCTATTCCATTTCCAAACGTTTACTAAAAATTCCACAAAAATTATGAGTGTGTCGGTGATGTAGTGGACTTTAGAACTTGGCTTGGTATATCACTCGAGACCACAATAATGAGTACTATGGACTTAGATGGAGTAACATGTTTAACTGATAAATTTCTAGGAATACACCAAAAAGCCTATATGTTGTGATATTAACTAACTACATTGGTTAGTTAACCCTTAGTTAACCTTTGTTTACTCTTCCACCTAGACTTTATAGGAGTAAGATACCCATAGAAAAACCTGATAAGCCATTCCTGTCTTTTTCACACCAAAATGTTTATTTTGTTACACCTTTACACCTTAGCCTAGCCTGTAGATTAAGCCTATTAATCAAAGTTGCTAGTTGCTTTTGTGTAAAGTTTTGTAGTTCCCGTGTCAAAGTGAAATTTTCTATCTCTGGTTAGGTCGAGAAATTGCACAATGCAATCTGAATGTAAAAGTATGTAGCTCGTGTATTTGCTACTTTTTGCAATTTATGTTTCATGTTCCGGAAGTTGATAGTGTTTAAAGAAGAAAATTATTCCGGATGAATTATGATGGTAAAGACGGTGAAATTACACCGATACTCGTATTGTTATGTTATGAAAAAAGGAAAAATAGAAAATCGTATCAAAAAATGAAGGAAAGAATGAAGATAGTCGGTCACTGAACTTAAAACCGAAAAAATACTTGGAGAACCGATTATTCGTTGATATGTAAAAATCAACGATATATAGTTTTGTATAAAAGTGGTCGATATCACCACTTGTTTTGTAAAAGTATGTATAAGTTGGGATGATTGGAAAGTTTACCGTTATGGGAACGCCAACTTAGGTTGTCTTTGTCATTTTTATGATCGAGACGTTTGTATATATTTCCGAGTTTTTATCATGGAATGGTGGGGAAAGTTTCTAGCTACTTATTATACCGTTATTTAGTTTAGTCTTTAATCTATTTGTTTTGTGAATTTTATTTAACAATAATTTATTTCCCTTTTCTAACAATTAACCTTGGGTTTTATCGAACAATGATGTGATCGGGTCGTGCATGTCTATTCCATTGTTACGGCCATGTATGCGTGATTCAACTACCTTGTTGGTTTATTACTTTTGGTGAAAGTTAGAAGATCCATACCCTATATCATTCTTCGTCCTAACCCTTGATTAAACTCGAATGAGGATGTGATTGAATTGCACATGTCTATTCCATTGTTACGGCCATGTATGTGTGATTCAACTGCCTTGTTAGTATGGTACTTTTGGTGAAAGATTGTTAGAATGATCAACCCATTAAGCCTATTAACCTAATTTACTTTTTTACTTATTACTCTTTATCTCTAGTGGTGGAGATGTGTATCCTTGCCAAGCATATGATAGAAAACTAATCACGACCGAGCAATTGAGCGTACATATTAAATGTTACACCCTAGATTAGTTGAGTGATCTGAGTGTTTTTATTTCCATATTTTGTGAGGTGCTTAGTTTTGTATAGGTGATTTAATGAAAGAATGCTTAAAGGAAAAATCCTTAACTTCGGTTTGGAAACATTTTTCAATAAATTTATAGAGTCTACTTGAGGACAAGTAGGATTCAAGTGGGGAGATATTTAATGACATCAAATAACGTTACTTTTATAGCATCATTTATCCCAAGTAAATTACCCACTTTTATATAATTATTGCAAGAATTGTTACCTAATTGCTTAAAGTTGTTAATTGCAGTAATTATGGAGAACATTGTGAAGACAAGCTAAAAGGCGCACTTTTTGGAGCTTAAACGATGATATTTAAAGATTGCTTATTTTTGGCTACATACGCCGTTTCATGAAGATGATATGTCGTATCAGCGCATGAAACTTATAAGAAATCGCGAGTTCTAATACCATTACGACGTATCCTACTTATTACATACACCGTATCCAGCTGGATAAACAATCAAAGATCCTACAGTAAATATGATTGAAGACAATTATTCCTGATTGATTGTGAACGTAGCGTATACTCCAAGGGATTCACCCTTATATGCCGTATTGACCTCACTCAATACGACGCATCCACCTGTTTTGAAAGACTATAAATAGAAGACTCAAAAACAAGTTTTGAGTGTGCTTAATCATTATTTCTATACATAACATAAAGTCTAATTTTATTAAAGAGAACGAAGAGCAGCCAAGGTCAAGCATCGATACTAATTCCATAGAAGACGCCGTGTAATTCCTATACTCTTGTAATCATTCGATTTTTGGTATCGTTCATTAACTCGGTTAGTTTACCTTGGTTGTTTGATTATACTTGTATTATTACAATGGTTATGGGCTAATACCCTTGGGTATTACCCATCTTAATGAAGATTTAATGTTTGGTTTGTTTAATCCCGATTGCTTAATTTATTATTGATTGTTTAATTATGTTTATCACTGATGACATCAAATAACGTCTATTTTATAGCATAATTTATCCCATGTAATTAACCTATTTTGTATAATTATTGTAAAGAATTGTTACTTAATCGTTTATATTTGAGAATTGCAGTAATTTATGGAGTACTTGGTGAAGATTGACTAAAAGGCACGCATTGGTGCTTAACGAAGATATTTTGAAGTTTTAATGTTCAGAAACCAATACGCCGTATCCATCAAGGAAGATACGGCGTATTTGTGCCTGCACTTACCAAATACCACGAAGAAAACAAGATCAATACGCCGTATCCAGAGAAGACCAATACGCCCTATTGAAGATATAAAAGGTGAATATTCTGAAAGATATCAAACGTGGTCCCTACTCCAAGAAACCCCCAATACGCCGAAATCGAACCCATTCGATACGCCGTATCGAACCAACTCCAGACCCTATAAATAAAAAACTCAAAACGAGTTTTAGGTGTGCTAAATCATATTCTTAATACCTAAACCATAATAGTCGATTTTCAGAGGAGGAAATAAAGAGCAGAGAGGGTCAAGCAACCGCGATTTAATTCCATTGGATATTTTTTTTTTTTTTTTTTTTTTTTTTTTTTTTTTTTTTTTTTCAACGTGTCATTCTTATACTCTTGTAATCGTTCAGTTTTTTGGTTTAATTCGTTTATACGTCGGTTAGTTTACCTTGCTAAATTAATTATTTGTATTTAATTATGACGTTTGAAGGCTAATACCTTCGGGCATTAGCCATTGTTATGAAGATCTTAATGTTTGCTTTGTTTATCTCAATTTCTTAATTCATTGTTGAATGCTTGTTTATGTTTATCATCATACTTGTTTTATGTGAATTTTGTATGCGATCCTATCATTCAAATGGATCTAGTGATAGACCAAGTAATCTGATACCAGGATAGCTCTCCATATAATGATTTATACATCTAGACCAATAGGATCACAATTAACGACCTATCTTTTCCCTTTGATTGTGAGCTTAGTTGGACCATAAGGTGACCTTGGTTTTGACGAGTATGTTCTAATCAATTGGTATAGACTTGGTTAGTGGACTACTAGTGTATGAATTGCCATTAAGCAGTAAGTAGGTAAAGTCGCTGTGAGCTAGGGTTTAACAATATCACCATTGCTTTAATCCTTAAGATAGATTATAATTAGAAAATAAGGATGCTTCATGCGGATGCGTTTAATTGTGATAGAATTCTACATGTCTAGGTCTTAAGAAGAAGTAACACCTAAGTCTTAAGAATGATATGCCGCCTCGAGATAAGTAATCATTGCACTAAATAAACAAACCAATGTTATGATTGGATTAATAATGGTTAATACAATTTTCTTATATTTGGCTTGACCGCTCTTTTATCTTCTGTTAATTTGCTTGCGTGTGTTTTAGTGTCTTGATAAATTGAAAGTGTTCCTCGCTCTTAGTGATCGACACCCTACTTTACCCGAATCTCCAACGACCGGGTACATGCCGTAAGTGTTGTTTTTAGTTAAGTTGGCAAAATATAAATTTAAAACTTGAATCATAATTTAACACCACACAACGACACATCAAATTTTTGGCCCCGCTGCCGGGGAGTGATAATTAATCTTGTTTTTTATTTGATATTTTGGTTTTTAGCATTAGATTAGATTAGACCTAACCCTTAGGATTAGTGTAATTAAGATTAGTGTATAATTCTGTATATTTGCTTGTATATGTGTGTGTTTAATTGTTTGCATATTTTAATTGTTTTCTCTAATACACTGTTCTGGTCGATAACTCGATACGGCGTATCCACTTCCATTGGATACGGCGTATCCAACTTTCTATCCAATACAGCGTATTCGTTCAAAAAGATTAATACGGCGTATTCACTTCCATTGAATATGGCGTATTGACTATCTGATACAGTAATAGATCTAGTTTTTCGCATTTAATTTCTGTATATCTGTGTTTTCTTTCACCTGAGCCCATCCTACTGATTGTTTATCCCTTGTTTCAGGGTGTGCATGGCTAGAAGGTTCGACTAAGAAACTATTTATCATTTCAAGGACCAGAATGAGAATTTCGATCATCTAGGAAGCACTTCAAGACACTAAGTCTTGACGAATCGAGAATGCCTGATTTCGATCTATTTTCAGACCAAGAAGAATTCGGAGGAAGAAGTTGCGGAAACAATGGCAGAAACTATGGTACAATACATGAGCAAAACTCGAGCTGACTATGGATCAGGAATTGCTAGGCCTAAGATCGAGGACAAGGATAGTTTTGAATTGAAATGCCAATTTCTCAAGGAACTACGAACCAACACTTTCAGCGGTTCAGATCATGAAGATGCGAATGAACATATTGAGAAAGACCTTGAGATCGTGGATTTATTACACATCCCTAATATAACTATAGATCAAGTGATGCTTAGAGCCTTTCCTATGTTCTTAACTGGAGCTGCAAGTCGTTGGCTAAGAAACAAACCATCTGGTTCGATTACAACCTGGGAAGATCTGAAGACAAAGTTTCTAAGCAAATATTGTCCACCTACTCGTACTGCAAAGAAAATTGAGGAGATCAAGAACTCTTGATGAAGTGTCCTCAACACTATATAACTGAGATGTAGGAGGTAGTTTTGTTCTATAATGGATTAGATGTTCCAACTGGAAAAATTCTTGATTCAAGAGGAGCCATACCATCAAAGACTGCTGCTGATGCGAAAGTATCCATAAAAAAATAGCTGAATACTCTCAAAAATGGTACAATGGAACATCAAAGACTAGAAGTACTGAAACTTCTGACGGATTAACAGCATACAAGCACAACTCAACAATCTTGGAAGAGAAATCAAGAAAAGTAATGAAAAAGTTTATGCTGCTCAAGTAGGATGTGAACAATGTAAAGGTCCCTACTACACCAAAGATTGTCCACTCAAGGAAGAAAGGAAAACCCTAGAAGAAGCTTACTACACACAATTTGGTGCACCTTTTCAAGGAGGGGGATATAGAGTAATTGCTCTAGGGTTTCACCAAAGGAACAACGTGAATCCTTCGTACCAAGAACGAAGGCAATCTATGGAAGAAACCTTAAGCAAGTTTATGAGTGAATCGAAAAAATAACATGAGGAGAACTCCATTTGATCAAAAGAGATTCGAGCTTCAAGGATGCTGCCATAAGGAACCAAGAGCATCAATTAAAACTTTGGAGATCCAAATTGGGCAAATAAGCAAGGTCCTACAAGAAAGAGGATTTGGATGTCTACCAAGCTCCACTAAAACTAACCTGAGAGACCATCAAGTCGATCTCAACTATTGTTGAAGCTGATTTATATCTAATACGCCGTATGTGATCCTCCCAATATGTCGTATCCACTGGACAGAACCGAACACTGATGTACGAGACAAAACAAACAACAATTCTGTTTCCAAGTCATTTGAATGGTTAATACTGTGAAGAAAGTAGAGGTCATATGGTACCAAATCTCAGAGCTTACTCAAAAGCTTCAATATCAATAATTCCATACTCAAAAGGAGAAAAGACCTAGGGAGTTTCACATTTACCTTGCTTTATTTATTAATGTTTGCTTTGATATGCCTTGCGGACTTAGGAGCTAGCGTAAGTGTTTGCGTCTCTCTACCTACCTTAATTAGGATTAGGCGAATTAGTCACACTAAGTTGACAGTTTGAATGAGCTAATAAGATGTGAAATATCAAAAAGAATGCGGAAAACATGCTAGTAGGAATAGTACATTTGTTTTCCCCATGATTTTATAATTCTTGATAGCTCCGAGTGATATTCCAAGTGCCCTTGATCCTCGGCGAAGACCATTTTTGTCTATCGCCCATGCTAAGATTGTTGTTTTCAAGAAAGATTACTTTGAGAGTGGGGAGAGAAAATAATTTTTTAAATGTGTTAAACTGCTAGAGTTTAATAAGAGGGTCTAATGCTAAGCTTCAAGATGAAAGAATGTATAACTTGATTTTGAAGCTAGGCTAATGGGGAGCGAATTTGGTGTTGAATAGATCATATACCCTTTCTTTGAGGATTACATAGAACTAAACGATCTTAATGTACCATTAGAGCTTAGGAGAGATCAAGTTGATGATTTGATTCCCACTAATGAGGAAGGTAAGGTAGTTGAGGAATTTAGAGCTAGGAATGATGCTAGAATGGTTAGCAAAGTTTTTTGACATCCTAGTGATTGAGACCACGATAAGAAGATCCGTATTGATTGTGCCTTACAAACTTGATGTTCTCTTGCATGTAGGTTTTTGAATTTTTACACGCCTTATTTTCCCCATCTTGTACGTAAAATGTAATGTTGAAAAAGTTTATAATTCTATAATGAAGGATAAATTGGAATACAAGGGAAATAATGTAGTTGGAACCTTAATGAACATACCTATCTTTGTTGAAACTTTTTCTATCTTAACAGATTCAACAGTTTTAGAAGATATGGATGCTTATCATGATGAAGGAATGGGCGATGTTATTTTTGGCGAACCATTTTTAAGAGAAGTTAGGATTAATGCAAAACGGTTTGAAGGAATGATTACCATTCACAATGGTAATGAAGAAGTTACTTACCAAATGACACAGTCACATCCGAGGTTTAAACACCACACTAATGAATAATGCAACAAGATCCTACCATTACTAAAGGTAAGTAAAGAGGATAAAATGAATGGAATCTCGCACTCATACCAAAAGCTTAAGGGATTCAACAAAGGAGTCTTGAACTTAGGGCCTGAATATGTCCAAGATGCGAAGATAGAAGAATGGCTCACACGCGGGCACATAAGCGTGCATGAGATGGATGAAAAAAAGGAAGAAAAATTATAAACTTAAAGACAAGCTAAAAAACAAAGTGCTTCGGTAGAGACAACCCGGATTGTTATTCATTTTTATCGAGTCTGTCTTCCCAGACATCAATACGGCGTATCCGCTCCATACCATACGGCATATTGAATGTCTGGACGTTATCAGTCCTTTATTTTTATGCACTTTTAAACATTATTGTCAGTTCTGTCAATACGGCGTATTCATGCACATGATACGACGTATTCAACATACTGACCCGTATTTAGTATTTAGTTTAGTTTAATCATAGGTACCAAGATAGGAATGCATTTTTTTTCTTATAATTTTTACAGGACCTCGTTGAAAGAAAAAGAAATCGACAATGTTGGTGGAGAATCTATGATCTGGAAATCTAGAAGTGTTGGAGTCTTGAAACCTCAAGACGGCTGTTCAACACATCCTTGCTCATAAACTTCATCATGGTAGAACTAAGAGCAAAATATAAAATCATTGCGGGAGTTTCTCATTCTAATTCTTTTCTAATTCTCATATTTAATGTTTTATCCATACATCCAGGACGTTGTATAATTCAAGTGGAGGGATGGAATTAGAATGATACTTATCCTATTTTTCACGTTAATGCTCTAGTTATGCTCATTTTTTTTTCAAGCAGTTACTTTTGTGATAATTTACTTGATACATAACCGCTACCAATAACGTTGTTAGATTTATTGAGGATTTAAACATTACGTTTCCAAATGTTTACCTAAAATCCCACAAAATATAAGTGTGCCGGTGATGTAGTGGACTTAGAACTTGGCTTGGTATATCTATTCGAAACCTCAATAATGAGTACTATGGATTTAGATGGAGTAAATTGTTTAAATTGGTAAATTTTTAAGAATTACACCAAAAAGTTTTTTTTATGTTGTTTATTACATAACTACACTGGTTAGTTAAAATCCCGCCGTATAAACCAATTTGTCTTACTCTCATTCTTAGAGTAAGATACCCCTAGAAAAAACCAATAGAGGCATTCACTTTAGGAATTACGATCCAACTATCTGTTCTTTTTACATCCTTGTACACTTAGCCTGCCCTTGTTAGATTAGTCCATTTATCTTGGTTGCTATGTATTAATGTGTAATAGTATGGTATGTCGCCGATGTCGCTTGTTGTTCATTTTTCTATCTTTGGGTACAGGTTGGAAGAAATTTGATCATTGCAAATGGATGTTATAAGTAGTCATAGATCTCATGTATTGTTTATGAGCTAACGCAATTATTGGTAGTAAAAGAAATGAAGAATACCGAAGGAATTTATCGAAGTATTATGTTCGTGTAGATGGTGAAATTACACGTGTTTCGTAGTTTTTGTATAGTAAAAAATACGAAAAAAAATAAGGAAAATCGCAACAAAAAAAGAGAAGGAAAGTTTGGAGATAATTGCAAGAGCTTAGTCCGAAGGAATTATATGAAGAATCGATTATTCGTTGATACGTCCTATAAAGTAAGATGTGATAGTATTGTATAAAGTGGAGAAAATATCGGCACTTGGTCTTGTATATAGTTTTGTAAAGTATGGATGATTGGGAAGTTGACCGTACTGAACGCCAAATTAGGTTGTGTTTTTTGATCAATGTTCATGAAGTTGTAATAGTTGTGTCCTTTTATCATGGTAACGGTCGGGAAAAAGTATTATAGAACTTATATTCTTTGGACCTAGTCTATTTGTTTTGGTAATGTTTTATTTAAATACAATTTATTCTCTCTTTCTAATCATTAACCATAGGTTTTATGCGAATGAGAATGTGTACGAGCATGTATGTCTATTCTGTCATTACGGCATTATGCATGTCTCGTGACTTGTTGGTTTATTACTATGGTGAAAGTTAGTAGACACTTTCCTTATATCATTCTTTCATCCTAACCTTTGGTTAAACTCGAAAGAGGATATGAGCGAACACACATGTTTTTATGTCGTTGAGGTCCTTGTATTTGTTTGCTTTCAGCTGCCTTGTTGGTGTGTATACTTTTGGTGAAAGATGGAGAATGATCACCCTAAGCCATATAATAAATATAAAACTTGTTACTCCTTAGCTCTAGCGGTGGAGATGTGTATCCTTGCCAAGCTTATGATAGAATACTCGTCACGACCAAGCAATTGAGCGAATTAGTTACATGTTACCACATAGATTAGTTGAGTGATTTGAGTGTTTTCATCTTCCTATTTCATGAGGTGTTTGGTTGTGTACTTGTAATAGATCGAATAAATGCTTTAACGGAAAAATCCTTAGGGATACATTTTTATAAACTTCTAAAGGCTACTTGAGGACAAGTAGGATTCAAGTGGGGGGATATTTGATGACATCAAATAACGTCTATTTTATAGCATCATTATCCAATGTATATTAACTACCTATTTTGATTATTTCTATTGTAAAGAATTGTAACTCCTATCATTCGCTCGTCGCCTTGGGAATTAAAGTAATTATGGAGTACTTGGTGAAGATTGACTAAAAGGCACGCATTACGGAGCTTAAACGAAGATATTTTGAAGATTAGTGTTCTGAAAACCAATACGCCGTATCCATCAAGGAAGATACGATGTATCTGTGCCCTAGCATCACAAAGACACGAAGGAAACAAGATCATACGTCATATCTGAGAAGACCTATACGCCGTATTGAGAGATAAAAAAGGTGATATTTGGACGATATCAAATGTGGTCGCCATTGCTCCAAGAAACCGCCCCCAAAACCCAGAAAATCAGAAACTAGTTCTCGTACGCCGTATCGAACCGACTGACCAGTCCGCTTATAAAGAGAAAACATAAAAACGAGTTTATAGTGTTGCTAGATTCATATTCTCGATACCTAAACCATAAAAGTTGATTTTCAGAGGAGGGAAAAAGAGCAGAAGAGTCGAGCATGCGATTTGAAGATTCCATAGGGGACTAACGTGTTCTTTTCTTATTACTTTGTTAATCGTTTTGTTTTGGTATCATTTTTGTTACTCGGTTAGTATACGTTGGTCTAAATTCATTACTTTTGTATTAATTTTATGATATTTTGAAGGGACTAGATACCGTTGGGTCTTAGCCAGTTGTTATGAAGATCTTAATGTTTTGGTTTGATTTATCTTGATTGTCTTATTCAGTCGTTGAATGTCACTTGTTGATGTTTTATCATCATACTTATTTACATGTTTTGTTTATGCGACCGCTATCATTCTAAATAGATCTAGTGATACAGATCCAAGTATATTTAGGGATACTGGATAACTCTCATTATTAGTGATTTATAACATTCTAGAACCAATAGGATTCACATTTAACGACTATCTTTGTCCCTTTGATTGTTGAGCTTTGTTGGACAATAAAATAGGAGTGCTTATCAAATCATCAAAGGTTTTTGAAGGTTTATCAGCAGTAGCTGCAAGGGTCATTAACCAGCTTTAAGTTGGTCCTAGTTGAGGAGTCTTGCCAACATTCCAATCAGGATCAGTGGGTTCTTGAGGTTGTTTAGGTTTGGTAAACCAGTCACGTTTAGAAGCAACCTCTCTCATGGGTTCTTCATCATCGTTACCTAGATCCCTTCTTGATTCTGTGGCATATCAGAATCTGCAACCTTAAACTCTAGTTCCTCTGCTTGAACAGACTTTCCAGAAGATTTTGATTGAAAATTGGTGCCTTTAGATGAGCTAGACTTTGATTCTTTAATATTCAGACCTTTTGTTAGTTCAGCATCCTTGCTTGTCTTCCTTTTCTTGAACCCTCGATCTGATCCAACAAAAGGGTCTTCATCTTTATCTTTGTCGTCACAATCTCTCTTTAAAGAATATGTGTTACCATAGGAATCAAAGAGGTCTTTGTCGAGCTTGTAAGACTTGACCAATGCATCATAGAGTTATTTGTGTTCTGGAGCAGCTTGATACGATTTACTTTTTTGTATCTTGTCTAAGAGAATCTTCTTCAATTCAAACTCAGTGAGAGATGTTGTAGCCTCGTATGTTGATTTCGGTTGAGAAGAAGATTTGGCCAAGATTACATTCTCAAGTGATTCATTAATGGCACTTTGGATCAAAGGAGTGGCAAAGTCTGATACTTCCTTAGGTAGGATCTGAGGGAGTTGACTCTTAACGTCATCTTTGATGATATCCTTAATAGATTTCTCAACGAGATCAATGTATCTATCCTTTTCTTCTTGAGCTTTCTTCTTAAATTCGTCTTATACATCTAGACCAATAGGATCACAAATAATGTCCTATCTTTACCAATTCCTTAAGGGAATAAGTTATACTAGCAAGTGACCTTTTATAGCATTCTTCTTCTTTTGGTAAAGACTCGGACAGTGGACTACCAGTATATAAAATGCCGTCAAGCAGTAAGTGGGTAAAGTCCCGATGGGCTAGGGTTTAACAAGATCACCATTGCTTTAATCCCTAAGATAGATTATAATTAAACTAAAAGGATGCTTTATGTGGATGTGTTAATTGTGACAGGATTCAACATGTCTAGGTCTTAGGAAGAAGTACCGCCTAAGTCATAGGAATGATATGTCGCCTCGAGATAAGCACTCATTGCACTAAAGAAACAAACCAACATTTAATCGGATTTAATATGGCTAATAAAGTTTTCTTATATTTGGCCAGACCGCTCTTTTATCTTCTGATTATCTTCTTGCATGATTATTGATTTAAGTCACTAATAAACCTGTGCCAGTCTCAGGCTGAACCCCCCTTATCCTTAGAACTAGGTTTAGCATAGGTTTAACAATAATTAGAAATAACATAGAATTAATTAGACTAAATAAAATACTAATAGAATATAAGGTTAACTTTCTCGCTCTTAGTGTTCGACACCCTACTTATAAACGAAGCTACATCTTTGACCGGGTACACTGCCCGTTAGAGTGTTTTAGGATAAGTCGGCTAAATATAAATTTAAAACTTGATAATCATAAAATACAACCAACACAACAACACACCAGGAAGCACTTGGAGTAAATACATACACTTTGGACTCAATTTGGGAAGAAACAGGACAAGATTGCAACTCTACTCGAAGACACTCCAGAATTCGTTTACAAACCGTGGGGACGTCATCACATTTTCTCATGACGACGTCAAAGTTCTCAAAATACGACGTCAAGATTTATCCCGACGACGTCAAAGTAACCAACTCAAGAGAAGCCCGTCGAAGATTCACGGGCTGACGACATCACAAATAACAAGTGACAACGTCGTGACTTTTTTCCTATATACACAAACCCTATGTATTGTGTTTTAAAGTGTGGAAAACTTGAGGAACGATTTTATACTTTGTAGCAGACATTTTTAGGTTTTTATAACCCTATTGTATTCATCATTGCTCCATGTTTTATTAAAGTGAAGTTCCTTTATCCCTTTAATCTTTTAATATGTCTATGTATTGTTTGATTAACTGTTCTTCGCTTTCAATTAACATGTTAGGCTAAATTTATTAGTGTTTGCTTATGATTGCATAAAATTTAGTTTGTAATTCCTTTTACTATTGCTTCTTGTTAACGGTGTGCACGTTAGGCTTTAGAATACTAGCTTCTATAATTGAACGCAAAGACATCCAAGGAAACGTGTTTGTGCAGAAAGGATACCTTTTCAATAGTCTTCATACTACCTTGCTTTCATGGGGTTGATCTCCTTTTAAGTATTTTATTACGTGTGATCTATCGTTAGGAGCCTCGTAATAGTCTTCATACTACCTTGTGTTTTTTCCTATTCGGTTATCACATAGAAAGTGGATTTGACAACCCGCTTATAAATTCATAAATACTTACACATTGCATCATAAGGGTGACGGACAACAGCATTAGGAAGAGCATCTAAGGGGTAGTGCATGATTAAGTGAGCATGTTTGTTTACTGGTACTATAAAATGACTAATAAGCACTAGGTATAAGCTAAAACATGAAAACAGATAAAGAATGAAAAGCAAGAAGAACATAAAAGCTAGAAATAAGAAATTTGGAAAAGTTAATAAGCTAGAAAAAAAAGACTAGAAAAGAGGGCAGACACGCACTACTTTTGTTTTTGGTTTTTCTGAGTGAACAAGCTGTTTTAAGACAAGATTGCTATGATTTAAACTAAGGCAACTAATCAAAAACCTCAAAACAGGTCTAATCTATATCCTAATAAGCTCATAAACATCAAAAATAACCAAAATCATCAAGAACTTGAACCTTAAAACTGCTAATGAAATATGTTATTTAAGAACTATGCCTAAAACAGTTTTGGCTTGAAAACTTTTAAAAGACATTACTAAGGCAGAAAACTCAAATCCTTAAGTACCTAATGCATTTAAATGCAGAACTAAAGCAATTCAAATCATAAATCATGAACTCTAATGCATCACTTAAGAATTCTAAACAAAGCAGTACCATGAACCTTTAATGAAACAGTATACCTAAAAACCATGAATTCAATCTATAAATTCTAATAAATCCCAATCAAACATTGTTAAAAACTCCTAATAACATAGATTTGAGGTTAACAAGTATGAATCCAAAGCATTTAGTGATCAAACAGTATCAACTATAAATTAACACTACTAATCCAAACAACCTTTTAAAACCCAGAACTCAATATTTAAACTAAAACAAATCTTGCAAAACTTTGATTTTCTAAAACAGATATTGAACGAAACATATTAATGACTAATAAGCAAGAAGTAAGGAAAATTAAGCACTTATCTAATAAGCAGAACTATGAAACTAATTTAACTATTAAAAAGACAAATTCTAAGTGACCATAAAATAAGCTAAACCAAACTAGAAACTAGACATATTTAAGCAATAACAAGACAGAATAAGCAATTATAAGCAGATAATAAGCAACTCACAAATTAAGCTTTAAATGAAAGGAAAGGGGAAATACCTTTGTCCTAGCTAAACAAGGACCTTAAGTGCTCTATAGAGCTTAAATCAACAAGCTCCAGCTTATCATAGATAAGCTGGTATTGTCCATAAGACCGTCCAAATCTGGCTTATCATACATAAAACAAGTTGAGGTAAATTTAGGGTGGATTTTTTGAGTGAAACAAACTCAGTTAAGCTTTGAAGGCTTAACTGAGCAAAAACTTGAATTAAACATGAACTAAATGAAAACTGAGATTTTATTGATTAAACAAACTGAGTACAAGCTTTTAAGAAGGAATATACATTAAAATTAAAACATTAAGATAAAAATGACTACAATAAGCTAAAATACCAATTAAGCTAAATTCCTACACTAGATCCCACTCCTAGATGATCAATTCTGTGAGTGAGGTCCTCTTTATATAGTAATGAGATGAACATTCTAGCCCTTTGAGATGCTCCTCCATCCTTCAATCATAACCATCCATTAATAACTGCCTCAACTCATCAAATCTTGACCGTTGGATCTAGTGCCACGTTTGATTAGCCAATCAAATCGCTGGGGATTTCCAGTGTGGCTAAATGAGTTGTTAGAGGTGTCAGCAATTGTTTCTATAAGTATTTTAAGCGTGGGGTGAATTGGTTTTACCCTGAGGTCGTGTGTTATGTTTGGCAGGGATGGGAGGGAAAGGAGATGGTGAAATAGTAAGTTTGACCAAGGGAGATTTGACCCGTGTAAATGTTATAAAAATGGTATTGGGCTTGGATTTGAAATTTGGGCCAAGGAAATGGGTTAAAGGGTTTAAATGGTTTAGGATTTTAAACTTATATAAAAGGCTTAAGGTTTTTATAGATAACATGTTAATGGGCTGACCCAGCCCATTGAGATGGGAACGAGCTGGCCCATTAAGGATGTCTATGCCTTTGGCTTCAGTTTTTCGCTCTCTTTCCATTTCCGTGCTCGGCTTTGTTCTTTTTTGCTTCGTTTTTGACCTTTTTGTGACATATCCGCACCTGCAAGACACAATTCACAAAACAAACAAATACAATGCATTTTTATGTATTTTTGGTCATTATTGGTCTCTTTAGCTTGTTTTATTAGGCAAAAGGTATGTGTACTTCTATGTCCTCACGCAATGTCATAAATACAAACTTAGAAAGCCAAAAATTTCAACCCCTTAGACTAATTACCTCAAAAAGTAGCTAAGTGTTCATCTAAGGGGATTAAGAAATTACTAGTTTTGAAAAGCTTCCTGTTTTACCATTTATATGCATTTATTATATATATTCATACATATCATAATTTCACAGAGCAAGAAACACTAAATGGGTAAATTTATCGTCCTTGATTTTTCACCTGCCCCAAACTAAGCTTAAAAATGAAATCATTGTTAAATACATGTTAAGATGCTAACACTACTCATAAATGCTAATTGTGAATGCATAGCTACTTTCTGCTCCATTATTCCTAAGTCCTCTAAAGATTTTATTATTATTATTTATGACAAATAAATTAAAGTCTTATTTATATAAAGTAAACCCGATTTAGACCATAATTAGTTTGAAATCCTTTCCTAAAGAGACGATATGGTATGAATAAGGTCCACATTAAGGTTCTAGTTTCGCATGATTTAGGGGTTATCCTTTTTATTTCATCTGAAACAACCTAACTACGAGTCCAGAGACGGAGGCTTTATTTAGATAACCCTAAAGTCGAAATTTGGCTTTATTTTTATTATTTTTACAACATTATTAAACCTCGGTCCTTTAAACAACTGCCACATCGGTATGCGAGCCGACCATGATCCAGGAGTCTTATTTCGACCTCGGTAATTTCCTCGACCTTTTAGAAGGCTGCAACATCAGTTGTGAGCCGGCAAGATGCAGCAAACTTTTTTCAGTCTCGAATTATTATTATGTGCCTTATTTAAAAGACTGCAACATCGGTTATGCGCCGACAAGATGCAGTAAACTTTTATCAGCCCACAGTTTTATTATTATTATTACCTCCACCCTTTAAACGACTACCATATCGGTTTTGAGCCAGCAAGAGGTAGTGGTCTTATTTCGGCTTCGGTTTATTACATAACTTATTATTATTATAGCCAAATTTCAAGTCCTGCGGTCTTTTAACTACCTAAACAACGGTAGCGAGCCGTCAAGAATCGGTAGCCTATTTTCCCACAACACTGACAAAACCTCAATGTATACCTTAATTTCACTAGAAGGAATCTCTACGAAGTGATTTAAACTAAGAATCGCAAAAACCTAAAGTAACTTTATTTATTTAACAATTATATAACATTTCTTAAGCTAATGGGAGCAAAAAGTCACAATTAACCTCTATGAGCCTTAAATATAACCAACTACTCTATGTTTAGCATCTAACTTATATAAAACTCTATCATTTCTAGTTCTTCGCAAATTTAAAATCTTTAATAAAAAGATTCGCGAATGCTTAGTCTAATAAAACAAGCTTTGCATATTTAAAGTTTATTATGGAAACTTGCAAACTTCTTAGCTCTTTTAAGCTAGACTTCATGTTTTAAAGCTTCTTGTATAAAAGACTAGCAAAAGCTTAAGTTTATAAATGTTAAGGGGCAAGCTAGAGCGCAACATGCTCGATCAAGTCAAAATTTATTCCTAAAAGACAAAACTATATGTCGAAACACTTATTCTATTTTTGAATTTTTTTTAATTTTGGCATATTTTTGCTATTTTTTGCGGAAAAACGGGGATACGCGAAGACAAGGCAAATGCAAGTAAGATTGAATCGAAAGATCCCCCATACTAGAACTACACATTGTCCTCAATGTGAGACTGTCACCCCCATACTAATTTCAAGGCATAATCCAAATATTAAGGGGTCTCTACGCAAATCTAAAGCCGTTTATTAATTATGCTAATAGATAAACGCTAAATCAATTAGATCTCGGATATCGGATTCCCAAATATAAGCATGCGAAGGATTGAAGATCGAGTGATGGACAAAACCACAAGCAGGAGAATCTTCATAATCCGGGCAATCCTGGACATAAACCACAAAATACGAAACACGAGAAAGGAAGAAGCGAGCCTCCTCACATCACACTTATTCATTAATATTATACTACTACTAAGGATAAGCATGGGTTGCCACCCACGAAGCACTTATTTTTGTTAACCGAGCCTTGAGCCTGACTCGATCCCCCATACTTGAGCTGGTCAAGAGGGATAGAAATAGAGATAAAGAACATCCAAGATAGGAATGTCCTCTCCACAAATCATCATTGTGCTCTTAGAAAAATCAGAAGTGATTTTTCCCAGATGAGATAAGAGATTAGAAGAAAGAATCCCAGGATTGAAAACTTGGTCTTCATTTTCGGATGAAAATGGAAGCAAAGTCTCAATTACTGGACAAAGAAGATTACGAATCAATGAGATAGAAAATGTATCCCGAGATAGAAATCTCTTAGATTGGACTTCATAGAATATCCCCGGATCAAAAATCTTGTTTCTAGTTCTGGAAGGAAAAGAAATTTCAAGATCGGATCCGAGGGAATCATCAGAAGGGATGAAGTCCGAATCCAGCATAAGGGTGGGTTGGTTCGGTAACACATGAACACGAGGTTCTCCCAAAATATCTTTCATAACAACGTTAGTCAACTCTCCCTGATCGGGCTCAATTTCAAAGAGAAACAAATCATACTCGGGAAGAGAGTTATCAGCATGAGTAGTGGTACTGCCACTACTTGTCTCTTCCGTATGATTGCTAAAAGTCTCGAATTCGGGTAAAGAATTATCCGAATAAGAGTGAGAAGTATCGGACTTCTCAAAGAAAGAGTCATTATCCTTAACGGGGATAGGAAACGGGGAAGGAGACTTGAGCACACAATCAGGAGTGAGGTTGTCATTCAAAGATTCGATCTTAGCAATTAGAAGATTAATATTCAATAATTTCTCACGAAGTATATCGTCCTTCACCTCCTCTAAGCTGATGAGCTTAGAATCGGGAGGTGATGCCTCAACGTAATCGATGTTCTCAAAAGAATCGTCATCACTCGAAGTATAATTATTGTTAAAATTGGAGAAAATCTCAAAGTGATCGTTTAAAACATCAAGAGGAGGAGAATTATCACAAAAAGGCACATCACACGTATCATCGGAAATACCCTCGGACTCACTTGGGATTGGGACAAGGTCCTCAACACTAGACTTTGTTAATTCGTCCGATTCTGTTTCTGGAATAGTGCTAAGATGCTCGTCCCCCATACTTAGAGAGTTATCGGGTTCCTTGGTTGGTAAATCGGGTGTGATTGCATTAGACGAATTCTCTAAATATTCCCTATATTGAATAGTATACTCATCATCATCATCATCGTCAATAATAGGAATTTTCCAATATGGAGTAAAAACTGCCTGCTCCTCTTGCTCTTTCTGAACTGCCTGCTCGTGTTGTTGAGTCACTATTTTCACAGCGGATTTCACCCCAATTATCATTTCTTGAGCTTGCTTTACAAAAAATTCTTTGATACTTTCCTCGGGATACTGCGGGGGTTGAAATTGGTCAAAACCGGAAGAATTTGAAT
>BQNB010016945.1:0-70796 GCA_026074375.1 Tanacetum coccineum | reverse complement strand
CGTTTGGAATCGGGATTTTGAATGGATTAAGATTTAGATTTGGTTTTTCTATTTCTACAAGCGTAAAGCAAATAACAGATAAAAACAAACAACAATTAAGGCTAGAACGAATTAAACAAAAAAAAACGTTAACGAGAATTTAAATCGCGACTTAAAAACCAAAAACATAAAATTTTAACCTTAGAAAAGCAAATTTAATTTTAACAAGTCCTAGATGATAAAAGAAAATTAAAAAAAAGAATTATATTTTTTTGACTTTTATTTAATTTATTATGAATTAAATACAGTTTTAATCTAAATTAAATATAAAAAATAGTAAACTAATTATGAAAAATCTGAAAAATCCAGGAAAAGTAATTTGAATAATGAGGAATCTAAGAAAAATGCTAACTGGAAAGATGGCTTAACGAATAAGCTATAAATAAGCTTATATAAGCTGTAAGCTTAAACTACCAATATCCCTTATATAATAAATTTTGCAAACTTATATTGAAAAAGTCCCAAGGGCGCGTTGGCAGTAGAGAGTGGTGTTAAGTGTTGTGTGTGTTGAAGGAGAGGTCTTAGGTTCGAACCTGGACCTATCCTTTTTATTTTTTTATTATTTTTGAAAACTTTTTGCTAAAACTTAAACAGCACAAGAAAATAAGCAACTTTTAAAAAATGACTTTTTATAAAACTTATTAATAAGCCAGGAAAAAGCAAAAAAAGACAGTATGGCTTATTTAAGTCTAAATGACTTATCACTAAACTGTTTGGTTAATTGGACACAATAAGCAAGTAAGAAAAGCAAATAAGCTAAAATAGACTTAAAGCCAAACCTAATAAGCACTAATGACAGAGATTTAGCAAATAGAATAAGCTGAAAACATCAAAAGGCAAATAGACAGTTTTAAAGGAAAATACAAGGAAAGTTACTTAGGGACAGTTTTTAAGCTCAAATTAAAGCTACTTAAGCTAAAGGCTAATGGGTAAAAACTCAAAACAGATAAAGTTCAATAACCAGACTACTCCAATAAGCAAGACATTTGCATTTTGATTAACTACATAAGCTAGAAAAAACTAATGAATTTGGCAGCTTAACTGTTTTTGCTATTTTTCAATGTTTTTATAAAAGACAAAAAGGGGTTTTGCAGCCCTAGAATAAGCTAGGTTATTAAGCTCTAAAATCCAAAATAAGCTTAGACAGATTAAGCTTAACAACCAATAAGCTTATGTTCTTAAATTCAGAGCTTAAAACAAGCTAAAACTTAACTAAAATTGGCTATTTGAAAAGGACTTTTTAACTTTGAAAGTGATTTAAAAACTATGACAGTTTTAACTTAAAATTAACAAGAACTTTTGCACACTTGAACTAAACTCTTTCCTACTGCATACATTACCAAAATGAAACATAAACCATGCTTTAAAACAACTTTTAAGCTAAGCTTGTATAAAAGCAGTTTGAACAAACTTTAAAAACACAGATTTAGAGAACTTTTAGATAACACCTTAAAACTTAGATTTAAAATTAAACAACCTTTGTAAACTGATTTAAATAACTTAAAGAGCTTGACAAAATTAGAATTATGACCCAAAACAGTTTTGTACTATTTTTGACCCATTTTGGCTCTTAAACCAAACACCCCTTT
This sequence comes from Tanacetum coccineum, assembly GCA_026074375.1. Lineage (NCBI taxonomy): Eukaryota > Viridiplantae > Streptophyta > Magnoliopsida > Asterales > Asteraceae > Tanacetum > Tanacetum coccineum. The sequence goes on along the minus strand of BQNB010016945.1, from coordinate 69,168 downwards.
AAGATTTGAATTTTAATTTTGAAACTACAAAAGCCTGATTTAAGCTAGGATTTTTAATGACAGATGAAAAACTATCAATATTGAAACTTAATTGGCAAAGTCCAACCTCTGATAAGCACTTAATGATAAGCTAACACAATAAGCTGCCACATGGGCTGGGAGTGTCAAAGAGCATATGAGAGCCTTAGAGAAAGGTTTGGGCTTTGTTTGAAGCAATGGAAGGGGTGGGTTTGCCCTGTTTTGGGGTTTCCCGCCTTTTTCGAGCTTATTTTAGTATATTTCAAACTTAGGGTTAAAGAGATAACGGGTGTTAGGGTTAGGGACTGCTGGTGTTAGTCCCTTAAGGACTAACAGTGAAAACTTTCAGGGACTAATGATGTAATAGATTTAACAGGTGTATGGTTTGGGTTAACGGGCTGGATTTGGGTTTTTTTTAATAAAGGCTTTGTATAGATGGTTTAATGGGTTGACTTGGCCCATTAACTTGGGTTGGGTTAGCCCACTAAGATGCGTACTCCTTTGGCTTCGGTTTTCCACGCTCTTTCTAATCTCGTGCTCGGTTTTGTCCGGTTTTGGTCTTGTTTTCGTCTTTTTATGAATATCCATTACCGGCACAGTAAATACACAAAACAAGCATATATTTGGCATTTTAAGTCCGTTTTTGGTCATTTAAGCTTGTTTTATTGAGAAAAAGGTATGTGTATTTAAGCACATACCAGTACCGAATTTAGATTGCAAAAAATTAACTATCTGTAAGCGTTGAATGTTATACACTCTAGTATAGGTTTCAGTAGAAATGAAAAGCTGACTGACCTATTATAGTTATTCTTGAAACGAAGCAAACTTAAGGGGTGTTTGGAATTGAAGTTTACGAAAAGGAGCAGCTGCTACTACCATGTCTCATTCCATTGTTACTATTTCTGGTTGATAGCTTGACATTCATGGCATGCGCCTATTACTGTGTTCAGTACTACTACAAAAAAATAAAAGTAGTACTCTGTAGTAAATTAATCATCAATGTTTTCTTTTCAACTAAAAATGGAACATGCAAATTAAGAGTGTATATTTTGTTTGGCAGTGAACCTACACATGAAAGAAGAAAGTCAAAAAAGTGATGTTTAATAAAGGCTTTGTATAGATGGTTTAATGGGTTGACTTGGCCCATTAACTTGGGTTGGGTTGGCCCACTAAGATGCGTACGCCTTTGGCTTCGGTTTTCCACGTCTCTTCCAAATCTGTGCTCCGGTTTTGTCCGGTTTTTGGTCTTGTATTCGTCTTTTTTATGAATAAAATCCATTACCGGGCATAGTAAATACAACAAAACAAGCATATATTTGGCATTTTAAGTCCGTTTTTGGTTATTTTAGCTCGTTTTTAAAGGAAAAAGGTATGTGTATTTAAGCACATACCAGTACCGAATTTAGATTGCAAAAAACTGACTTTCTTTGTAAGCGTTGAATGTTATAGACTCTAGTATAGGTTTCAGTAGAAATGAAAAGCTGACTGGCCTATTACAGTTATTCTTGAAACGAAGCAAACTTAGGGGGTGTTTGGAATTGAAGTTTACGTAAAGGGGCAGCTGCTACTACCATGTCTCATTCCATTGTTACTCTTTCCGGTTGATAGCTTGACACTTCATGGCATGCGCCTCTTACTGTGTTCAGTACTACTCCTGTAGAAAAATAAAAGTAGTACTTCATAGTAAATTAATTATCAATGTTTTCTTTTCAACTAAAAATGAAACATGCAAATTAAGAGTGTATATTTTGTTTGGCAATGAACCTACACATGGGAGAAGAAAGTAAAAAAAATGAAGCACCTGCTTCGGTTGTTGGTGTAGCAACTGAACCTGGCGCAGCTTGAGCCCCCGCATCCGTTGATAATTCTGTTGATGGAGCACCAGATTCCCGAGTCAATACCTTCTCCCGTCACTGCTATCTGGTCTGATCCAACGAAAGACGTTGATTCAACTCCTGTTATCAAATATCGTGATTTAATAAGATGCTGCTTTATTTATAAAGTACAATTCTTTTAACGGACCTGAGGGATTAACTCGATCTTAAGGGAAACTATGAAATTAAAACCTACCAGATAAACGCCTTATGAGTGTTCTTGGCATTGTTAATCATGGTCACCTTCACAACAATCTTTTGCTACAAAACGAATCAATTATACAAAATAAGGTCACTTAATATTTACTAATATCTATATCAACCATAATCAAATTAAATGACTAAACATAAATTTATGTACCTTTATCATATCTGTAAATTTGATTATGATATAACAGGTAATACTTAAGAGTGTATGTGATTAAAATCACCTTTGTCTTTATAGGGAAGATCATGTACCTCATTTGCACAGTAGCCCTCGTAGATTTTCTTAATTCCTTGCTCAACATATGAGATTGCAACTTGTAGATCATGCATTAGTTTCTGAATTTGTTTCATTTTCTCAAACGGGTCATTATTTATGAATTCAACCCCAATATCAATATTTGCCAACGCCCATAAAATCATCCGTTTATCCCGCACCTCACTGTTAGCTTCTTTTAGACGATTCTTTACATTATAGTCATCGTAAAATCCAACCCAAAAACTCAAAATATTTAATCTTTCTACCGTACCTCTAGTAACTTCGTTAAACTTCAACATAATAGAAATACATGAAGGTGATTAAAAGCTAATATGACTAGTAGAATAATAAGCACAAATATAACTAAAGCGGGGCATAGTAAACACTCTAAACTACTTGTCTACTTTATAGAAAAGCGTATATACACCAAACACTATGGCATTCATGCATGAGGGTGTGTTTGGCATTAAATTTTGAACCTATATACAACATTTAATAATCACAAAGACAATCAATTTTAAGTCTTTCCAGTCCAGTTCCACCCCTCTGTTTCACACAATGCTAAATTGAACGTTGCCCGACCGACCCACCCATTTTGCAACTTTGACAAAACATGTTCCCTAATTTTGACCAATCTGACACATTACCCTATTAGGTAAATAATATATGGGTAAAAAAGTGTCAGCTATGACCTTGTATTTTTAGCGTACCATTTATGGTTACGGGTTGCAAAACAGTGTCAAATAAAAAATGAATGGGACTTAAGTAAAAGACCAGTTAATAAGATGTAGACCCACTGTTGTAGCAAGTGCTAGTCTAAAGCGGCGTACAAAAATCCCAAGTTCACATCCGTTTGTACACATATACTAACTAAAGATTGCCTATTGAATTCAAAACTTGTTACAAATAACACATTATTATCGCAATCTATTTTCCTCTTCTTAAGGCCTTTGATTCATAAGTAGGAAGAACACAACATAACCTATCACAAACTTTCTAAAATTTCGGTTACCAATTTAACCATATCGCTAAGCAAACTCCTGATATTGAACCGTTGGGTGTTCGCGTAAGATACAATGGCATGTGAAGAACATAACCTAATACGGGTGTCATAATTGACAATGCAGCTAGACAAAATAGATAGAATAATCATTGTCATGATAAACTAAATAGATAGAGACCCTCACACCTTATAGCAGCAAACAACAAACATTTGCAACATGGTGTTGACTTGTGGTCATGGTTCCATTTGTGCGAATGGTTTAGCAAAAAGATGGCAAACATGATATTTCTGCAAACAAAAGTACAAAAAATCAACTGATTATGAGAATGAAGATGACGCAAATGCCTTGAGAGTTACATATTTATACCTTCAATTTATCAACAAAATGAGTGACATGATGATCGCCTTTTATAGTACCTACTTATTGCAACTTTGTTTTGAGTCATCATATCTGACATTTCACTCAAGAAATCGCTCCTCCCCTGCTTCCAGTTGCATGCATCGCTATCAGCTTGATAACTTTAAAAATGCCAATTTTTAAAGTTAAAAGAACTTACCATATTTTCACTTCCCTTGAGAGTTTCATCAACCACTTGGTAGGCACCCACTTTACCGACACTAAGATCAACACATAAATTAAACCAATCAATAATAAACCAAAACCCCTAACTTTTTCATATAAATCAAAATTTAATACACATAAGTTAGGTCAAGAAAACACACCTGATGATTTTTCGAATGCAATAGGATTGAATGAACCCATCTCACAACAACAATCAAACAAAACGTTTAATGTTGATGAGACAGATATGAGAGCCATTTGCATCCATTTTCCCTAATTTACAAAATCAAAATAAAAGAAAAACCCTGAGAATGTATAAGAATACATAAAATCGAGAATTCAATTATGATTAATAAACTTACATAACTGATTTGATTTAGACAGATTTTGTTGCATGTAATTTTTTCTCCATCTTCAAACGAACGGATTAGTTTTTTTCTGAATCGGGTTAAGGTTTCTTGGCATCCATTGAATATTTGAGATATAGTGGATCACACAGTGATTTTTGTTATTGTCGATAGTGAGAGCCGGTTGTGTGTGTGTGAGATTACTAACGGTGGATAATGGAAGAAGCGGTGGAGGTGGGAAGGGGTTAGTAATTGGCTCGGGTACGTGTCAAGTGGAAGAGACACATGTTAACTGGTATTAATAGGTCGGGGCGATGAAGGCTTAACATAATTAAAAAAAGTTAGACCGGGTCAACCCACCGGAACCTGCCAGAAGCAGCCGGGTCAACCCGAGCATTAAATGCAACCCGGGTGACCCGGTACTGCCTTTTAATAAAGTCACCATTACTTGTAATATATTAAATTAAGTGTATTTCATAGATCTACAATATTCTTAACTCCATTTTACCATATGAACAATTATACTTGAAAAATATATAAAATATGATCCTTAACATATCTTGTTAAAATAAAATCTATGTGGCGATTTCACTTAATAAATCAAGATGCATAACATATATCATCATTACAAAAAGGGCCTTTTAGACCTTCTTATAAAGACCTTCTACAAAACGCACAGGTCTAAAAAGCATTTGGGCCGGTTACAATTAAGACAACGGGTCTAAATACAAGAAATCCTATTTGGGCCGGTTACAATCAAAACAGCGGGTCTAAAAGACAACTATTTGAACCGGTGATATCCATTTGGGTCTAAAAAGTTATAGGCGGTATTTAATTTCCCTTTTCTTCAAAATCTTCAATTTGACCGCCTAAAAGAAAATTGATAGTCACAATTTATTCTCTCAAAATCTTCAATTACACCAAACCCTAACTAGCCAAAGCACCAGCCGCCGTCACCTACACCACCACGAACACCTCTGCACCTGACCACCACCATCATATCTGTCCCAAAACCCTAACCACTACAGTCACCTGCAAACGTTGCCGTTGCAAACCCCAAAAAGTGAGATATCTCGATTTCTTAATTAAGTTTATATATGTTGCAATTCTGATTTTGTGATGTTTTTTTAATATTTGTTCTATCAAGTAGTTAATCTATATTGAATGTTTTTGTTTTATTTTAGAGGAAAGAATTGATGGTTACGAATGTGTAAAGTGGTATTTTAGGTACACTTGGATTATAATTAAGATGGTTTGTACACCAATGATGTGTTTTGGTAAGCATATGCATTTATGCTAACAAGTAAGTGTTTTTTAATTTGCTATCCGCTTGTATATTACTTAAATATACACTCCTAGACATTGGATTCTTGAAAGCTGTCTGGGTTTGAATGTTTGAAATGCTTATTAAGCTGGTATGTAGTTATGAATAAATAATCCCAAACACTCATTAGACCAATCGATCTATAAAATTGTATACTGTGAACTGTGATTCTGTTTTGTGTGTTTTACTGTTGTCGTGCTTATGATGTTATAAGCTAAATTGTACACTCCCTTCAGTTACTAGTAATTTCCATGGTCTATGCAAGCGGGTCGGGCTGGATGGCCCTTAGTCACTTTATTGCTTCTGAACCAGTTAAACAAGGGGTTTAGCTTTGTATGGTTTGATATTTTTGGAATCTGGTATAATTAAAGTTGCTTACTTTGATACATTTTGGAATCTAGTATAATTAAGTTGTTATTATAAATGTAAAAGATGTGGCAGGTGGTTAATGAATACCTACTAGTTGAATAGTTTATGATGATTGGTTTTGTAGGTATGGAGATGGTGAGCCGACAGATAATGCTGCTACATTCTATAAATGGTTTACTGAGGTAGATATTGTGAAATTAATAGATCAATGTGGTCATTAGGTAGGATTTACATGCTAATTTGAATTTTTTTTCATACTCATACAGGGTTAAGAGAAAGCTGAATCGCTTGAAAGCTTCAATACAAAGTCTTTGGACTTGGTAACCGATAGTACGAGCAGGGTAGGTTCATTTCCTTACATATTCGGTTTCATTTATATAAGAGTATTGCTTTTTTGAGCGGATTGTCACTTAAATAAGAGATTGCAAAGTTGGTCAATGATAAACTTCTATCATGTTGCTTTATAAGTGTTTTCTTTGTCTGTCTAACGTTAGACTTTTCACTATCTACAGGTGCAAAGCATCTTGTTCTTGTTGGCTTGGGAGATGATGATCAATGTATTCAAGATGACTTCACTGCATGGTATTAGATAAATACACTTTTTCTTTTGAATGCTAGAAATCATCTAGTTTTCAATTAGTGGCTTTGAGAACGAGTTTGTAATAATTTATTGAACTTTGCTTCTTCAAGAAAGAGTTAGTTAGTGTATTTCCATGATTTATTAAACTAATCAGATTCAACACTACTCTTTTACAACACATAACGGCATAGGTTTTAGGAAAGGGATGAAAGGCTATAAACCATCAAAAAAAAGGAACCAAAGCGTTGAAGAAATTGAAGCGGTTTTTGATAGGAAGCTGGCTCAAAGAGATGCAGATAAAGATGCAAAAATATAAGCAAAAAGAGATGCCGAGAGAGATGTTGCGAGAGATGCTACAAGAGATGTTGCAAAAGATGCTAAAATAGAAGTTGAAAGTGACGTAGAAAGCGAAGCTAGTAACGAGGGGAGAGTACATAAGCGACGAAAGTAAAGCAGCTGTGAGTCGACAACTGTTGTCCACCGAGACAAAGAAAAACTAAAAGATATAAAGGTAAACTTTTTATTGTTGTCATTTTTCTTGATGTCTTAGATGTTTAATGGGGTTTTAGGAATACGAATTCGTTGGTTGTTTAATCTCTAGTATCATATCTTTTCATTATGTAGACATGTAGTGTTGATGTGTAGCTGTTTATGTGATTAACTATTCTTGTGTTATTTGTGAAATAACTGTTCTTTTAAATGATGGAAAATTGTTCTCCTAACACTCATTTTGAAAACCGGGTCTGAATGGTCATTTAAAAAACCGAGTCAAATGGGTCTTGTCTGATGAGGTCAATTAGGGTTAATTTGAATTTATATCTACTAATGTAAGGAGTCAAGTACATGAATTTGTACCTACTGATGTAAGGAACACGTTATCGCGTATAGTACTATGACTTTATTAGTATTTATCCTAGTAGAGTAGTAGATAACACGATGACAGACTTGTCAGCAAACACACATATGGCACCCTCTAGATTTGGCTTTTGAAGATGTGGCATTTAATTTCTGCATGTGTTAGTTTGTCCTTATAAATTTTATTAGGTACTAAATAAGAGAAAAACACACAAAGGGTAACAATGAGATACTGTTAACTCCTTATTGGACCAGATTTTAATTACTATCACTTTGTTACAAAGCAAATCCTTATTCGAAACCATTTATGTTATACTTTTTGGCTAAAAAAAACCAATCTGCTTGTAATGCTATACGAATACTAGTGATTAGCTAAATGAAAATTGATGCATCAATTTAAACTTGGGTAGGTAAAATTAGGTTTAGATCAAAGCGGGTAATATATTAATGGGTATGATCTTATTGGGTTGACTTGCTGCTTGTTTTCTGGTTCCATAACTGATTTACATGTACGATGTTCTAAAAATGCATTGTTAAAATAGTAATATATATTCTCTTGATAAAACGATAAACGTGTTTGTAAACTTATTTAGGTGTCTTTTGAACCATTTGTATTATTCTTTACCGGCCAAACTTACTATAACCTGTTAACCTGTTAAATTCGAATATTAATATGTGCATTTGTATGTATTGTAGGAGCCCAAATTGTGTATGTTGTTTTCACCTTACACCGAGGATTCGACTCCGATAGCACGTGGGATGGTTTATCCGATTGGTGATGGTACCATACATAGAGGACCACGTGGGATGGTTTATCGATCAATGTCTTTAAAAGGTGATGCATTGGTTTTTAGTAATGTAGTCGAAAGTGTGGCTAAATAATTTAGAGGTTGTTTGGTTTGCGTATTCTCCTCAAATTAAATTATAGTGCAATCAACAACAAGACGACTCAAATTCTGGTTATTATGTCATGAGATGGATGTACTATTTTGTGAATACTTATCAGCTTCACTTTCCTACAACGGTAAATATCCGTTAGCTATTTTTTGACTTTATCTCTTTTTATATTGGTTATATATGATATTTATGTATTTTTAATTTTTTTAATCTTCTAACCTATAGATGTCGTGGACTAATCAACGCCAGCTTGTTGAAAAAGACATCGATCGAACCGTGGAGCAGTGGCATGCGATGTGTCCTATTTGATTATGGATGAAGTGCTTGTTTCTGGAACCGAGATAAGTGATTGTTAGATTCACGTTATCAGCTGGTGTTTTTGTTAATTTAAAGGGTGTTTGGATTGTTGTTTAGTCTAAACAATATTTAGATTTCTGTTTGAATTAGGCTATGTATGGATTTCTATTTAAATTAGTAGCTTTTGTAGATTTTGCTTATTAAAGTATTGGGTTACAGGATTTTCTTATTGATTGCTTATCCCAGAATGCTTGTTTGTTTTTTTTTTGCAAAAAATAGGTATTTTGCAATTATGGCTTTTAGACCCTTTTAAAACAAGTCTTTTGGACCGGTTTGGGCACAGGTTTACATAACCAATTATTGACAAATCTGGGTTTTAGACCTCTAAAAACGTCTTTTAGACCGGTTTGGGCACAGGTTTAAATAACCATTATATTGACAAACCTGGCTTTTAGACCTCCTAAAAAACATCCTTGGACTGGTTTTAACACTGGTCTATATACTAAGTCTTTTAGACTGGTGCTAAAACCGGTCTTTATGATGAAGACCCTTTTGGACCTCCCACCTTTCAGACCCCCTGAGTCATCGGTCTAAAAGTGGTTTTGAACCGGTCTAAAAGCCAGTTTTTGTGGTAGTATATATATGAAAAATAACTTAAAAGAAAGTATGAGATATGATAATAAACCTTAAGTGATGTATGAATCATGATGAACACAAATCAAACCCTAGTTTCAAACCAAGAAACTTAAGAAACTCTAATTTCTTCAAAGAAAACCCTAATCCTTCTTGAAAAACCCTAACTTATCTTCTTGAAAACCCTTGTTATACTTGAACCTTTTCTTGCAAAAACCTTTTGGGACACCTTAGATTAAACCTTAGAACACACTTGTACGCTTGTAATGTAGCTAGAACAAAAACTATGAGTTGTCTTGTATGGTAATTTTTTAGCCGTGAGTTGGGAGGGTAAAACAAGAGTGAAATACTTGTGTTTCTTGCAAATGTATAAGTGTGAGTATAGTTTACCTTTATGGCTCCCATTTATAGTGTATGAACTAGTAAAATGCCACCTTAGAATACCATCAGTTGAAAAGTATTAAGGGTGTAAGGGGTGGCTGGTTTCGTAAGTTTAGGAGGGCTAGGGAAAGGCTTCAAGTATTAGTTTATTACTTAGGTGTGTAAGAAGCATGGTGAAATGTAAGAGTGATGTGATACAACAAGAAGCATGCAAAGGTTTTCTTCCCTTTTCCTTGTTTTATTCTGATCAAAACATGACATGGAAGACAAAGTTGGTGATTTTTGGTGGCTTGACACTTAGGCTTTATGTTTAAACCTTTGGATAATATATATTTTTGTTTAATAGTTAGTGGAGTTGGTTTGATTTAATTTGGTGTTGTTTGTGTTTGTGTTTGTGTTTGATATACATGGCTAACTAACAAAAATGGGTAAAAATGATTTAGTTTTTGGGTATTGGGTATAATGATGGGTATTTGTTGAAGTATAGATGGGTTTATAGGTTTACATGCATGCATGAAGGTTTTATTGCGTAATAAAACGTTTTACGTAATGAATAAAAATAAAAATAAAAAAGTCAAAAATTATCTCTGTAATAATTATATAATATTTGTTTGACGTAAACTTTTATTTGTTTGATGCCCGTTTACGTTGAATGTTGATTTTTTAGTTTACGCAATTTAAATAAAAGTTAAAAATTAAAAGTGAATGCGTAAATGTTTAAAATAATTAGTTGAATATTTATTGACGTAAAGAGATGTGAAAATGTGAATTGTTACAATTCAACTAAGCATTGTTGAGCAGAAAAGTCGTGATGAACTTGAAGCAAAGCAAAATGTAGAAAAAGTTGAAGAGCACTTGATCGCTGAGGAGATTGAGAAACTGATAGAAGGAACGAAGAATGTAGAAAATGTTGAGGTTGATAATTCTATTAGTCATATTCAAAATGATCTCGGCACTAGGTTAGAGCCCAGGAGTAATAAGGAAAGTCTAGAGGTGGAGAAAACTGATGATGTTTCACAACCTGTAAACGTTATTGAAGAGGAGGACGAGTCAGCAGAGGGTGATTATGAGTTGAGAAGAAGGGAAAAGGGAAGGAGGTAGAGGAGACTAGGAATACGCCATCCCTTACAACAATCAGATCCCCTAAGATTCATTCTACTCTCGTATCTTTAGATACTGAGAAACTTCAGGAATTGACGATAATTAATCCAACACATTCATCTTCTACACCATCATCATCTTCATCAAAACCAACATTATCAATGTCACAACACATCTTATCGTTATTCAATTCCAAGACTGGACGATTCAAACGATACAAGAGTTTCTTTGATGAATTGCAAGGACGATACGGCTATTTGTTTGAACATCTAAATACATAGTTCATGCCAAGAAAGAAGTTTCATGTGCTTGCTCTACACTTACAAGAAGTCATGGAAGAATCATTGCCTAAAATGGTAAATTCTCGTGTTAAGGAACTTACCAAGACACAAGTTTCAATATATGTTGCACAGCGGCTTATAATGGAAAGACAACATAGTCAAGCCGATGTGGCAAAGATGATTGCAGATGCAATTCAGCAAGAACACGAGAATCTTCGGGTAGAGATTTCTTTGAAAATTAACAATGTTATCACTAACCATATTCCTTCTCAAGTTGATTCATCTATCAGGAACTACATGTTAGGTCATATTTTGCATGTTCATCCAACTTAAGCCAGTCAAGCTTCTGCACACGAATAGCAATATCAAGTTTATCTAACAATGAAAGACAATCCACAACTGCAAAATGATGATTTACCAATTTGGCTAGCGCTCAAGATCAAGTTTGAAGGACTTCAGGCTTCTAATATTCCTTTTAGACCTTCTGCCATTCGCCCAAGAGATCAAGACGATCCTCATGATGATGCTCATCTTGGGGGAGAATAGTGCTAAAAGGAAGAAAACGTCTGAGCATGGAACCTATGTATTTGGAGAATCGTCATTTAGTCAAGTTAATGAAAGTAAACCAGGTCCATCAATGTCAGGTAATCAAGAATAATTAGATGATTTTGATTTTTAAACGGATTCTTATGTCACAGATGACGACGAACTTCCAACTGAGAAAGTATCACAAGAACTTGTGGAAGATATGTCACAAACAGTAGACGACGCTCAATTGCATAAAGTTATTGATGAAATGTTAAGACAATGATGCTCTTCAAGATATGAGCATCAGTATCACATTGATTAGATGCAAAACTTCTTGAAGAATGATATTGTATGGGAAAGCAGAAAAGAGATTGTATCTTTATCATTTCTACAAAAGCTAATTCTAGTCGTTCAAATTTGTCAAAGAGATCCCAAAGCTCCTGCACTATCTCTGGTCAATCAAGATCTGTTATATTTAAATAAAGGTAATTCAGGACCTGAGAAGATTGTGTTATCTCTACACAAGTTTCCTGCGATTATCTTTCCTGATGATGATAAAAAAGCACATCCATATGGGTAGAAAATGTGTGAAGAAGTTTAATCCTTATGCTCGATACAGTGTCAAACATTGGAATAATCCACATGCAAAGATCTTATACATTAAGAGACAAAAAGAACCAAGAAAGCCAAAAGAAGAAGTCTACTCAAATTCAAAGATTGTTCATGAGCACAAGTTTGTAACAGAGATTATCGCAAGGAGAGAAAATGGTAGCATAGTGTCAATTACTGAGCCAGACTACAAGAACCTCAACAAGAATGATATTGAGGATATGTATTTGTTATGTATTAACGGCAAGGTAGGTGACTATGCTAAGACTAGACTATTGTGGTCATTATTAATTTTCATAAGAAGTACAGTGATCTGGGAAAGAGTACATGACTTCCAGCTAGGTCTGGAAAGCTATCAACAGAAGGTCAATCTTACTGCACCAACAATTACTTTCCCTGTCATTAAGAAGTATAAGATGTTCTCCATCGTCACTGAACCAGTATATGGTATCATATACAAGAACAACAAGAAAGAAAAGAGAGTGATGAGACATCAAGAGGTTCATAAGTTTTGTGATGCTACATTGAAAAGAGTCTTGGAAGGGTTGAAAAGCTATAATAATGATGTGAAGCATGGTTATGTGACTCCAAGTCTTAGTAAAGAAGATGTTGAGTACCTGCAACTGTTTGAGGAAGAAATTCAAGAACGGTTGAAGCATCATGATCGGATGAGACATTGGGAGATGTATGTGAACAGAAGACCACTAGGATCAAGAAGGGAATGCCCAGAATAATCGATAATCGACCCTTAGGGAGAGATTGTTAGGATCATAAAAGTGTCGATTATGATACTTTAAGTGGTTTTATTTATTATTAGTTTTAGTCTTTATTTTAAAATGTAGAAAGTAGTTTGTAATAAGGAGAAATATGCTAAAAGTGAAAAATAGCATATTATCCAAAGAATAGGGACTAGATTGCAAATTAGGAAAATAAAGGAAGGGAATCTAATCCTCTCTCTCCTATAAATACCCACCTAAACAATATTAGGTGGTTAAGGCTTGTAACAAACTCACTTTCCCTCCCATTTTCTCTTTTCTTTATAAAATTTGAAAATTGTGAAAGTCTTGCCTTCCTCACTTAATTCTCTCTATTCTAAACCTTCCGAAATCGTATGATTCAAGATAAATCGAGACCTAACAATATTTTAAGGCTAACAATCTTCACCTAATATGTGGACATACGGAATTACTTACAATGTTCTTAAAAAGTATAAATACAAACAAAATAAATTCTTCCAAAGTGCTTCTAATGCTAAAGATGACTTTTGTGTCTTCCTGTCTTGATACTTGTACTCCAGCTTGGATCTTTTATGTCTTTACTTGATCTGTAAACATTATAGTATGCATGACTTGGATTAACTTTACCCCAATTCATGCAGCATGTCTGGAAAAGCTTTCTTCATAGACTCCTTTTTTACGAAGTTTCTAAATCAGCTTCCCCCCAAACCAACATCCGTATCTTGAGCATATTCTGAAACTTTGATGTAGCTTGAACGATCTTCTAACATTGACATTTAAAGTGCACAACGGAATTTTGTAGAAGAATCAGCCAACCACACCAACTAATATTTCTTCTATATTATATCATGACATTTGGTCTTGGTGAATATCCATTTAGGGGAACATGCAAGAAATCAGCAACACTTTTCTCACACTTGCAGAATACTTCACACAAACCATACTAAGTAGTATAAACTACTTCCCCTAGAAGTTGACCTGATTACATCAAAGTACATGTTTTCCCCTATGATGGTTTCAAACTCTCGGAAACATCATTGAAGTGTATGCTCACATACTCGATAAGTTCTTGTCTTAAGAAAACATCTTGAAAAGTTATGAATGACATTGAAGAACTTTGAAAGATTTTACTTAGACTATGAAGTACCATTGACGTTTTGTAGCTTCAAATATCCTGTGAGAATTGCTGATTACATCTCAACCTTTAAACTCTCTAGCTAACTTACCAACCTCGTATTCTGTCGGCTTTTGCTTTGACCACTTGGTGAAGTAAACCCGATATACCAAACTTGAAAATGATGTAAAATTCATCAAATTGTACTTAAGCTTGCACTGTTGTTGATTGAAGAACGGTGCAAGATTAAATCTCTAAGTACCCCCAACATCAAAAGTATAAGAAGTACAACACTTCTTGAAATTATCAACAACGGCATCTGCGTGTGACACTGAGTACTACAACATAACTCCTTTAAGTGATAGTTGACCAGGTCTTCAACCAACCACCCTGACTATTAGAAACTAGATCATCTAAGTCTTAATCATAATTGTATAAGTTTGATGACATCAAATAACGTTACATTTATACCATCATTTATCCTAAATAAATTACTTACTTTTATATAATTTCTGTAAGAATCATTACTTAATTGCTTAAAGTTGTAAATTGCAGTAATTTAGGAGTGATTTGTGAAAACATGCTAAAAGGCGCATGATCCGCTCCGACTACACCTTAAAATATATATAATATAATAAAATATAAAATATATAGTAAGAATAGTCTAAAAGCAGAGTCAATGATACCGAGAAGTAGTATAGAGCTTTCCCGGGTCGTAAATCCCCAACGAGGCTGGAATGGTAAATCGATACGATCGAAGATTTGAGTTTGAAGGAAGGAATGAGTTTGGGAAGTTGAAAAAGTCAAATTAAACAATAACGGACTAAAACGTTTAAGAAAAACCTAGAAATTACGAAATTAAACTAGAAAACGAAGGCCCGAATCCCGGACAAAAAGGGGGAAAACCTAAAATCTTTAAAAATAACCCTACGGAAAATTTTTCACTTCTAAACTACTCTACGGGTCAAATAACGAAGGATATGAAAAGACTAGACCCAAACGGTGTTCGTTTGACCAAAAAACGAGTCAAAACAAAACCCGTACCCGGACCAAGTTCTTTAAAAGATGAATAGTTAATAAAAATGACCCTTACGGAAAATTTAATATTTTTTCCCCCACATAAAAACTAGATGACAAAAGAAATTTTTAAAAGCAAAATCTTTTTTTGGAGATAATTTTTGTATTTTGTATGAATTAAATAAACTTTTAAACTAAGTTAAATTTATAAAAAATATTTAACGTTTACAAAAATTCTGAAAATTTACACAAATATTATAGACACTATAAGTTACCTACGAAAAATAACAAACACACCCACAGCTTATACAATAAGCCCCGAAATAGCTTCACGGCTTATTAGCTTATATACACAAAATTGTGTATAATATACGTTGCCCTTGTATCTATAACGAAAAAGGACCCAAGGGCGCAGTGGTTAGTGTGTGTGGGAATAAGGGGATGTATTGCTTGGGTCCCTGGGCCTTCGAGTCTGCTCACCCGGACCATGTATCTTCCCCTTTTTATTTTATTTTTTAAAAACTTAGGCTAGAAATTTGTAAGAAATGGAAAAAACTAAAAGGTAGGCGGGCAAAATTTTTAGAATTGACATACAATGGTAAATAGGTACCCAATACATATGAAAAAGTGAACAAAACAGACTCCTACGCTTGGCTTATTGTTTAGCTTATTACAAAAGTGAGATTTAGCAAAAAACTTAAACATGAAAGTTGTTTAAACAGATTATTTCTACAAAACTTAACAAAAGGACTTTCAACTTTTGACCACAGAATATAAGCTGGACAATAAGCTGGAAAGATGAACAGCAAGCTTTAAATAGCTTTAAAGCTATAAATGTTTAAATAGTCTTTTTGTGGCTTGGGGTAGAGTTAAGCTTAAGATAAGATACTAGATAAAAAAAAAAAGCTAAAAGAGTAAACTTAACTTAAATAAGCTACAAAAAGTGAAAAGCTTAAGCTAAATAAGCTGGGACAAAAGCTTAATGACAGAAATGCTCTAAACAGTTAAACAGGGCAAAATTGCATAAGACTTGAACACGTAAGCTAAAGAAAAACGGGAAATCAAGCACAACTATCTATCTAATCTTAACCGAAACAGCTACTAGGGACACAACAATTTGAGACTTATGGGATAAGCTCAATAAGCACCTATAAATGAAAAATAGAGCAATCCTCAGCCTAAAGTGGTGCTTAAACAGCCAAGGACGGCATGATTGGGTTAAAAATAGCAACCAAAATATAAGTTATAAAGGGGCTGAAACTTTGAGGCCTTATCACTAGGCATATAAGCTCCTTAAATTAAGCCAAATACTTGAGGCTTAAGTTGGATTAATAGGCTGAGAAACTATAAGCCTAAAGTTCCCTTTGCCCAGGGGAACTTAAGGCAAAGTTCAAGGGGCTTATTTGACAGCTTTTTTTAAGCTGTCAAATAAAGCTCTAAAAGCACAATAAGCTTAAACAGTTTTGAGTGTATAGCCAAGGAGCTTGTGCACCTATTTTTGAATTTGGGAAAATCACTTATACTTGCTTATTTTTGACTGAGAATAAAGTGTTTTGGGCTTATTGAACTGGTGACACAAAGGACTTGGTAGGTTTTGAATAAACCAAAGTCAAAAGGACCAAAGGCTTTTGGCAGCCTTTTTTAAACACACAAAACACACCTTCTTGAATACTTAAACTCAAACCACAAGTGCTTAATCAAATAAGCACTTGTGGGTAACTAAAAAACTTCACAGTTTTGAAAAAGGTTCTTATACCTTTGAAAAACAATTTCCAACTAAAAATGTTTAAAAAAAACAGCTTAAAAGTGATTAAAACTTGAGCTTAAATTGACCAAGTAACCATAACCCATGCCAAAACCCTTTTTGACCCGTTTTGGTCTTGTGCCAAACACCCCTTTATTTCAAAACTGTCAAACCAAAGAGGGATTAAAATCCATTTTTAAGCTAAAACTTTAAAAACTTTTTATCTACTCTTGCTAGTAAAGACCTACTTAAACTATTTTAAAACTAAAAAGCCTAGCTTATTAAGAAAAATAAGCTAGTTTCTCAGCTAGCTTATCACCCTATTATGACAGATTTTAAGAAATAAGCTAATATAGGACAAAATTATGCAATAAAAACTCACAACAGCCAAATAACAACTCTAAACTAATGTATTTGTAAAGATAAAAAGCAAATAAGCTAATTCCTTAAGCTAAAAGATAAGCTAAATGAAAAATGGAAAATTGAGACCTTGGATTTTTGTTGTCTCAGAACCAAGGCCACTCTTTCTGAGTGAGTGGCCTAAGAAACCTGTCCTAATGGCCCCTTAGCCTCTAAAGTTGAGCTTAAAAGCTCAATAAGCTCTTGGGAGCTTATTACCTCAAATAGCTTCCAAAATACACTCACTTGAACTTTTATGAATTGGATTCAAATTAAAATAGTATTAAAAGGCTTATAACAAGTTTTAAGCTAAATTAGAGCTTATTAGAAAGAATAAGCTCTAATGAGCTTATTGAGAGCTTATTGAGTAAAAACGACTTAAATTTTCATTAAAACTGAAAATTTCAATTGCATAAAAGACATTAACATAAAAACACTTAAAACTACAATAAAAACTGAATTAAAACTTAATAAAACTTGAATACAACTTGGAATATTTGCCATAATGGCTTACAAGGCTATTTATAGCCGAAAACTAAAGCTAGGTCTTTTTTTTCTTCTTTCTCTTTGCTGTGCTTGTTTGTAGACACACAAACACAGGTGTGTTTGTTTTGTGAGAGTGTTCTAGCCCTTAATCTTGGCCCTTCAATCTTTAAAATCAATCCTAGTCGTCGACTTTGGTCTTGGGGGGTGTGGGATTGCCAAGTTGGCACATATGTTGCTGGGAAAGGTAGTGGAGGAGGGGGAAATCGATTATCCATGGTGGTGGTGAATGTTCGTGGGGTAAAAACGGGTATAAACACCCGTGAGTGTGTTTGGGAGGGAAATTCGAGCGGGAAAAGAAGTTATGGGCTGTAACAGAGTGAAAGTTTCACTCTTTGGCAAAAATAGTCCCTCTAAGTCAATTGGTCATTTGCACACATGGTCCTTGTGGTTATATAACTTTGGGGACTTGGCAAAACAAGTCCCCAAGAGTTATATAAGTAGTTGCAAAGCTCGTCCTTTGTGTATACAAGTTAGGGGGGTTGGCAGTTTTGCCCCCCTACTTGTTACTTTGAGCAAATTGCAAAATTAACCCTTCTCTTTTCTTTTCCTCTTTTCTTCTTTTTATATAAGTTTAGGGTTTGGCAATTTCAGCCCCTAAACTTATATTTCTTTGACTTTGGCCCCGGGGTTGACTTGGGTTTTGACCAGTTGACTTTTCTGTTGACTTTTTGACTTGATTGACTTTCCGGCTTTGATTTGGCTTTGTCTTTCACAGTCCTTTCCATTTCCGAGCGCGGTTTTTCATTGATGACATCAAATAACGTTATATTTATACCATCATTTATCCTAAATAAATTACTTACTTTTATATAATTTCTGCAAGAATCATTACTTAATTGCTTAAAGTTGTAAATTGTAGTAATTTAGGAGTGATTTTTGAAGACATGCTAAAAGGCGCACTTCTTGGATCTTAAACGATGATATTTAAAGATTGCTTATTTTTGCCCAATATGTCAGGAAAGAAGATACGGCGTATCAGCGCCTGGACTTCACAAGAAAACGCGTATTCTCACTTCCCAATATGGCGTATCCATGTTTTTTCATACGCCGTATCCAGCTGGATAGACATTCAGAGATTTGGTGTAAAAATATAATTTGGGAAGTTATATCTTAATGATTGTAAACTTAGCGCGCACTCCAAGGAAAACACCCCTATACGGCGTATTGACCTTGCTTAATACAGCGTATCTAGTCTTTTTCAGACACTATAAATAGAAGACTCAAAAATGATTTTTCAGTGTGCAAAATCATATTCTCTATACCATACACATAAAAGACGATTTTCTGAAGAGAAGAAGAGCAACCAAAGGTCAAGCATCGATCACGATTCCATAGAAGACACAGTGTAATTCCTATACTCTTGTAATCATTTAATTTTTGATATCGTTCGGTAAAACGTTTAGTTTACCTTGGTTATTTGATCACTCTTGTATAATTACAATGGTTATGGGCTAATACCCTAGGGTATTAGCCATCTTAATGAAGGTTTAATGTTTGGTTTGTTTTAATTCGATTTTTTAATTTATCGTTGAAAGTTGTAATTATGTTTATCACATGATACTTGTCTACGTTTTTGAATATGTGACCTATCATTCAACTGGGTCTATTTATGCCTAACAAGTGAACTAGATACTGGGATAGCTCTCCATATCGTGTTTTATATTACTGGACCAATAGGATCACAAATAATGTTCTATCTTTGTCTTTAAACTATGAGCTTAGTTGGACCAGCAGGTGACTCGTAATGTTTCAACAAGTATGTTCTTAATTAATTGATAAAGACTTGAACAGTGAAATACTAGTATATAAAATACCGTCAAACAGTAAGTGGGTAAAGTCCCGATGGGCTAGGGTTTAACAAGATCACCATTGCTTTAATCCCTAGATATATTATAAATAAACTAAAAGGATGCTTTATGCGGATACGTTAATTGTGACATGATTCAACGTGTCTAGGTCTTAGGATGATGTCCCGCCTAAGTCTTAAGAATGATATGCCGCTTCGAGATAAGAAATCATTGAACTAAACAAACAAACCAGCATTTAATCAGATTTAATATGGCTAATATAGTTTTCTATCATTTGGCTTGTACCGCTCTTTTATCTTCTGTTTGTTTTCTTGCATGTTTATTGTGTTTTGAATTGATTATTGTCACCATAAAACCTGTGCCAGTCTCTCAAGTTGAAAATCCCCCTTTATTATTAGAACTAGGTCTAGCATAGGTTTAACAAGTAATTAGAATTAACCTAATTAGAGTAATTAAAATACTGATAGAATATAAGGTTAACGACCTTGCTCTTAGTGTTCGACATCCTACTTACTACGAAACTTCACCCGATCAGGTACACTTCCCGTTAAAGTGTTGTTTTAGGATAAGTAGGCTAAATATGAATTTAAAACTTGGTAATCAATAAATTGACCTTACACGACAGCACATCAAGTTTTTGGCGCTGTTGCCGGGGAGTGAAAAAGTTTACCTTTAGTTTTATTAGTATTTCTGACCATTAGCCTATAATAATTTAATTAGCAAAATTAAATGTTGTTTGTATTTAATTGTGTGTTTAAATTCCCGCATTATTTAATTATTTTTTAAGTATCTTGTTCTGATAGATCAACTGATACGCCATATCCACCAGTTGGATACGACGTATCGACCCTTCTACTCAGACAGTGTATTGACCTCTGCAGTCTAAACAATGTATCTGTTCTTCCAAACAATACGGCATATTCTGTAAAATCAATACGGCGTACTGACCTTTAGCAGACCCATACGGCGTATTCAAATTAATTGAATACGATGTATTGATCGTCTGATATAGTAATAGTAGCAATTTTTCGTATTCGATTTCCTATTTTATGCGTTCTCTCCCCTGAGGGCATATCCTACTGATCATTTGTGCTTATTTTCAGGAAATCGTTTGACGAAGAAAGAAATCACGATGACAGAACCAAATGAATACATTTCCGTTACCCGAAAGAACTTCATCTCTAATGATAACGAAGAAAGAATGATCAAGAAAAATTTTGTCGAAATACAAGGAACATTTTTGGTAAAGATAAGTGATAATACTTTCAATGGGACAATTAAAGAAAACGTGTTTGAACACGTTAATAATTTTCTCGAAGTAGTTGGGCCAATCAAAATAAATGGGGTAAGTCGGGACCGATTTAGGCTTAGCGTCTTCCCTATCTCACTCGCAGGTGCCGCAAGTGAATGGTTTAAAAAGGATTGTATCGGCCCAGTTACTACTTGGGAAGATTTCGTAGAAAAGTTCGTTCAAAAATTCTACCAACTTTTTAATGACAATGAAGAGATGAAAGTCAAGGAAAGTGATGACCCCAACGATATCACTGAAATCTTCAGGATCGAAGGCAATATATTTGACTACGAGACACCCTTTTGTAAAGCATTCAACAACCTCAACTACCTCCTTAAAATCAACACGGATCTGTTTACTTTTGATATCCAAGGAATCAGGACTTACAAGGAGTATGGGTTGAATAATATTGTGACAAGGGATCTTGAGGAATCATGGTTGGATAACGGGGTGCCATATCAACTATGTGATCATATATGTGAACCATATCATTTTAAAAATGGAATGACTAAATGGCCCACGTGTAGTTTAGATATTAATGGGTTTTGTAACGGTGGAGAGCTACCTGGGAAGGTTCGGATCGGAAGCATGACTTATTTCTAGGATCACAAGTGGTATGATGAACTGGTTGATGGAAAACTGAAAGAAGAAACCCTAATGCACAAGGTTAAAGTTGAAGAATCATGGGGCGATGCAACTCCCGGGGTGATGAAATTTTGTGCATGGTTGAAAAATAGTTTTGAGAACTTCTACAAATTAGATTATAATGTACTAGTAAAGATGCAAGAATGTTGGTGGAAGGTAAATACTCATGAAGTAGCCTCATTCACTCGTTGGGAAAGTTACGGCCAGGGACCATATGCAAACGCCAAAACCAAAAGAGCTTATAACCTTTATCTTGATATTAACCGTATCTTTGGTAGGAACTATGGAGCAGACAACGCCGATTATACTCAAGACAATCAGGAACATAAGAAGGAACATCATGATCCATCAACCTTCCGTGTTAGAAAATTCGAGATGATAAAATACTTATTCGATACTGATGATGAGTATGTTGTGATTAAAGAACACGAGTGCTCCGAACATTCAGAAACCAACATTGATACGTGTCAAGCTTATCGGGAACTTTTTCGCATTATGGATGAAGGATGGCTCGTGACGAAGGACCTTGCTGTAAGGAAATCAACGATATGGTATACTCTGAAAAAGACGTGTGTTGAACTCGTATGAGCATTCTAACGCCTCGTCAACACACTTTTGCTCAATAACTCAAATTGAAGAATCATCCCGAGCAACATATCAGGGGAGTTCCTCGTTCTAATTCTATTTCCCGTTTTCTTCAACTATTTTATCTATACAATAAGGACGTTGTATAATTTAAGTATGGGATGGAGAATTAGAACGCCTACTTGTCCTTTCTTTTACAAATAATATGTTATATGCTTAAATTATGCCAAATTTAAATTATTTTTTTTCTTGCATAACTTTTGTAAAAATTACTAGTTACATGACCTCGCGCACTATAACCCTTAAATCAAATTGTGAGAATTAAGCCTATTCCATTTCCAAACGTTTACTAAAAATTCCACAAAAATTATGAGTGTGCCGATGATGTAGTGGACTTTAGAACTTGGCTTGGTATATCACTTGAGACCACAACGATAAGTACTATGGACTTAGATGGAGAAACATTTTTAACTGGTAAGTTTCTAGGAATGCACCAAAAAGCCTAAATGTTGTAAAATTAACTAACTACACTGGTTAGTTAAACCCGGTGTTATCCTTTGCTTACTCTCATTATAAGAGTAAGATCCCCTAAAAAAACCTGTTGAGCCATTCCTGTCTTTTTCACACCAAATGTCTACTTCGTTACACCTTTACACCTTAGCCTACCATGTAGATTAAGCCTACTTTATCAAAGTTGCTAGCTATTGTGTAAAGTTTTGTATTTCCTGTGTCAAAGTGAAATTTTCTATCTCCGGTTAGGTCGGAAAATTTCACAATGCAATGGGAAAATGTGTAGATCGTGTATTTTGCTACTTTCGCGATTATGTATTATGTCCGAAGATGAAGTGTTAAAAGAAAAATTATCCGGAAAAAAATTTTTGATTGTGAGACGGGTGAAAATTGAACCAAAGGTTTATGAAAAAAATAAAATAGAAAATGCGTCAAAAAAAGAGAAGGAAGATTTATAGTCGGTTCGTTAAACTTAAACAGATGAAATTCTTGGAAGGATCGATTATTCGCGGATAAAAATCAACGATGTATAGTTTTGTATAAAGTGGCCGATATCACCACTTTTATAAAAGTATGTAAATTTGGGATGTTTGGGAAGTTGATCGTTATGGGAATGCCAACTTAGGTTGTCTTTGTCATCTCTATGATCAAGGCATTTACATATATTTCAAGTCTTTATCATGGAACGGTCAGGAAAAGTTACTAGCAACTGCCTTATTTGTTCAAGTTTAATCTATTTGTTTTGTGAATTTTATTTAATAACAATTTGCTTCCCATTCCTAGCAATTAACCTTAGGTTTTACTCGAACGAGATTGAGATCGAGTCATGCATGTCTATTCTGTCTTTACGGCCATGTATGCGTGATTCATGCACCTTGTTGGTTTATTACTTTTGGTGAAAACTAGAAGATCCCTACCCTATATCGTTCTTCATCCTAACCTTTGGTTAAACTCGAATAAGGATGTGATCGAACACACATGTCTATTCTGTCGTTACGGCCATGTATGTGTGCTTCAGCTGCCTTGTTGGTGTGGTACTATCGGTGAAAGATTGTTAGAATGATCTACTCTTAGCCTTATATAAAAACCCAATTTACCTTTTGACTTGTTTCTCCTTAGCTCTAGTGGTGAAGATATGTATCTTTGCCAAGCATATGATACAAAGCTAATCAAAACGAGCAAGTCGGGGAGTACACTTAATGTTGCACCTAGATTAGTTAAGTGTCTGAGTGTTTTTCATTTTAATTTCGTGAGGTGCTTGGTCTTGCACAGGTGATTCAAACGAAAGAAGTGCTTAAACAGAAAAATCCTTGACTTCAGTTGGGATACATTTTCAATATAATCTAGAGTCTAATTGAGGACAAGTAGGATTCAAGTAGGGGGATATTTGATGACATTAAATAAAGTCACATTTATACTATCAATTATCCCAAATAAGTTACCCGCTTTTATATAATTATTGCAAGAATTTATACTTAATTGCTTAAAAGTGTTATTTGCAGCAATTAAGGAGTGATTTGTAAAGACATGCTAAAAGGCGCATATTTTGGAGCAAAAACGAAGATACTTGAAGATTGCTCATTTCTAACAATAGCAGTATCACAAAGAGATACGGCGTATCAGTGCCAACTCTTCACAAGAAAACGAGTACAAACAATTCCCAATATGGCGTATTCAACTTCTGCCATACGTCGTATTCAACTGGATAGACATTCAAAGATACGAAGATATTTATATTTTGGGAATGAATATTTTATTGATTATAAACTTAGCGCACACTCTAAGGAAAACACCCTAATACACCGTATTGGCCTAGCCCAATACGGCGTATCCAGTCTTTTTCAGACACTATAAATAGAAGACTCAAAAATGAGTTTTCAGTGTGCAAAATCATATTCTCTATACCATACACATAAAAGATGATTTTCTGAAGAAAAGAAGAGCAACCAAAGGTCAAGCATCGATCACGATTCCATAGAAGACACCGTGTAATTCCTATACTCTTGTAATCATTTAATTTTTGGTATCGTTCGGTAAAACGTTTAGTTTACCTTGGTTATTTGATCACGCTTGTATAATTACAATGGTTATGGGCTAATACCCTAGGGTATTAGCCATCTTAATGAAGGTTTAATGTTTGGTTTGTTTTAAAATCGATTTCTTAATTTATCGTTGAAAGTTTAATTATGTTTATCACATGATACTTGTCTACTTGTTTGAATATGCGACCTATCATTCAACTGGGTCTAGTTATGCCTAACAAGTGAACTAGATACTGGGATAGCTCTCCATATTGTGTTTTATATTATTGGACCAATAGGATCATAAATAATGTTCTATCTTTATCTTTAAATTATGAGCTTAGTTGGACGGGCAGGTGACCCGTAATGTTTCAACAAGTATGTTCTTAATTAATTGATAAAGACTTAAACAGTGAACTACCAGTATATAAAATACCGTCAAACAGTAAGTGGGTAAAGTCTCGATGGGCTAGGGTTTAACAAGATCACCATTGCTTTAATCCTTAGAAATATTATAATTAAACTAAAAGGATGCTTTAGGCGGATACGTTAATTGTAATAGGATTCAACGTGTCTAGGTCTTAGGATGATGTCCCGCCTAAGTCTTAAGAATAATATGCCGCTTCGAGATAAGAAATCATTGCACTAAAGAAACAAACCAGCATTTAATCGGATTTAATATGGCTAATACAGTTTTCTATCATTTGGCTTGTACCGCTCTTTTATCTTCTGATTGTTTTCTTGCATGTTTATTGTGTTTAGAATTGATTATTGTCACCATAAAACTTGTGTCACTATCTCAGGCTGAAAACCCCCCATTATCATTAGAACTAGATTTAGCATAGGTTTAACAAGTAATTAGAATTAACTTAATTAGAGTATTTAAAATACTGATAGAATATAAGATTAACGACCTCGCTCTTAGTGTTCGAAACCCTACTTACCACGAAACTCCACCCGATCGGGTACACTGCCCGTTAAAGTGTTGTTTTAGGATAAGTCGGCTAAATATAAATTTAAAACTTGGTAATCAATAAATTGACCCTACTCGACAGCACATCAACGTTCAAGCAAGTCATCAATTGATAGATTGGGTTTGAAGAAAAAGGGTAGAAACCCACTTCAATCTCAACTAAGGGATACCAAATCAACTCCGGGATCACTTGACATTAAAATCTAAATCCATAGCCGTTTTGACGTTTTAGTGAATCTTTAATGTAGGATCGTTTTAGCATTAAGTGTTGTGTTTGCTTTGGTGTTGTGGAAGGTGTTTAAGATTGGTTCTTGACAAAAACAGGTGTTTAAATCGCATAAATACAGAGTGATTAAATTGCCTGTGCATATTTCTCCTGAATGCATATTTCACCTGAATGCATATTTCACCTGCATGCATATTTTGCCTGAAATCATGCATATTTTGCCTGAAATTATGCACATTTCGCCTGAAATCATGCATATTTCGCCTGAAATCATGCATATTTCGCCTGAATCATACATATTTCGCCTGATTCATGCATATTTCATCTGCAGCATGCATATTTCGCCTAATTCATACATATTTCGCCTGAGTCATGCATATTTCGCCTAATTCATACATATCTCACCTGCAGCATGCATATTTGGCCTAATTCATGTATATTTCTCCTGCAGCATGCATATTTCTCCTAACTCATACATATTTCGCCTCCTTCATAAAAAGTAAGAACCTTAACTTTCAAAACACCTAAAAACACACTTTTAACATTTTTTCATGATTCTTTTCGCAAAACTAAGTATCATTAGGCTGTATCTATCATAAAAATCCAAACTTTAACGTTTTTAACGACAAAAAATTGAAGATCAAGATTTTCATGTATATAAGCCTAAAGACACTAAAAAAATCAAACCACAACCAAAAAATGTTTAGATGCTTAATAAGCTATGATATATGATAACAAATCAGCAGAAATGATACGGTCGTCATAGGACTTCTACACGAAGTTTTACAACTCCCTAGGTAGAGCACCTAATCATTGTAGTAGTAGTATAGGCAAGACTCAGGGGGTTGTTATCGTTTACCCGGGGAATAGGTTGGGAAGGCTTGATCACGGTCTAATAGAATTCTAAGGGTTGAGAGAAGATTATTTTTGTATTTTTATGTTTTATAGAAAGCAAGTAAATCATATATTTGAGAGGGGGTTTGGTTTTAGCTAATAAACTAAACATAAACTAAACTAATGGTGATACCAATATAATAAAAGATTGTGTTTATTTAATCATGTATTACTCCCTAAATTGCTTCTCCTAGTGTTGTTGTTTTGTCACACTTGTGATGATCTATGTAATTATTTCCTAAGTCATAAACGAATTATACGAACCCGTCGTCTATTTAGTATGCCGCTACGCACAAGTAAGGTAGTATGAAGACTATTACAAGGCCCTTAAGAGTATATTGAATGCATTTGAAATATATTAGAGAGGATCAACCATTAAGGGGCAAGGTAGAATGGAAGACTGTTTACCCGATGGTATCTTTCTACACAATATGTCTTCTAGAATATTCAACAACGATACAAACAAAAGTGGTTTTCTAAGATACTATACATGCGATATTCCTCACAAGATAAGCAAACACCTCTAATATCTAATCCTAGGTTTTCATATCAATTCATAAATAATCACTCAATTGAAGGTTTAGAAGCATGTTATAGATAAAGCAGAATTGATACGAATCACACAACAATGACTATTGAAATGATTAAATAAGTAACTTACTTGATGGAGAAACTATGAATTAAAGGAAGTACAATCGGGTTTTGAGGCCCTAAAATCGTCCCTCCAAAAGCTAGTTAGTAAAACTAACTGGGTTCATTACCTCATCTTTTTTTCTAAGTTACACAACCTGAAAACCCTAAATCGAATTTGTATTATAGGGAAAATCGCTGCGACGATGTCGCGTTTTTATATCGTCGACGCGTGTGTCAGAATATTCTAGATAATGGGTTTTGGGTCTATATTCTGCCGCCGTCTTGAGATTTGTGACGTTTCCGTCTTAGATATCGTTTGTAATGGCGTCACGTGTGTAATTTGTGACGCCGTCTTCCAAGCTTCTGAGGAGAAATTCTTGAGCACTGTTAGTGTAGGTCGTAGTCATTGTCTGTTTCTTCTCCAAATTGAGCCCAAGTCACGTGTATTTCTTCCAAATGCCCTTCAAATGCAAAATACTTAAGGAACGATTAATTACTATTTTAGGCATAATAATCACACGATTTTAGGTGTGTTAAACGGCCCCGAAAAAGTGTATAAAATGACACCTCATCAAATACCCCTACACTTAGGATTTGCTTATCCTCAAGCAAATGGGCTTTTCTATCTTAGACAATAACAATATGAGGGGTTATTTTACCTACTCTGTAAAAGTATTTTACAACACAACCTTCTAGACTCGTAATTAACAGCACGGGGAAAGTTTATACTAGCACCCTCACTTAAAGTGTTGTTTGGGACTTCTATTTTTCATCAGGTGTATAATAAATTATAACAAAAGGGGGAAACAGAAAATCACAATCATTTACTGTCATAGCTATTAATTACCATAGGCTTTGTATACAGGATCAAACACTCACGTAGGCCCTAGCATTATTCATTACTATCTAAGAGGTCTTTTTAAAGGGTTGTGGGGTGTAGGTGTAGATAACATATAATGGAAACCGAAATGGATGGGATACATTTGGGTGGCTTTGGGTGAATTTGAAATGGAAAGGTTAGCTAATTATTGTCCACGAATTATACACTTTGGTTGTTCGCGAAGCCAAGACTCGGACGAAGTATTTACAAAACTCTACACTAAACTCTACATTAATCTCTTTATTTTGCTTTTCCTCTATATTTTTTTGAATATATCCATAAATACATCATAACTTGGGGTTTTATAAACAAGTACCACTACACTGAGAGATTTAACAATGCTTGTAATTTACTATCTAGTAACTGCCCCGATTTGAGGTTGATCAATAAAATGGAGTTCATTTAACTAAACACTATGGGTGGTATTAACTTAATTTTCTTCCCCATTTTCGCGAAATAAATACTTTCCTTGACTCCTAATCGTCCCAAAACAATATTTAACTAGGATAAGGACTTAGCAAAACCGTTTTGTTGTAATCAATAATTATTAACTTGGGTTAAAAAAAATAAATGTACTTAAAAATGAGTACATAAGGTAGGGCTAAGGCGATTTGGTGTAAGATTTTGTTTAAGGGCGACAATGCTCTTATTAATTGACGTCTTACCAAAATTCATTACATGAACTGTGGGAAAATGCGATAGGCCTTAGAGGGATTGTACTAGGGTCTCTGCATAGAGGTGAGTGCATTGAAGGATGATGGATAATAGTATGATCTCGTTGTGACCATCATAACAATTACAAGTTTAAAACATGGGTTAATCCTAATGCCTCTTATCAAGCAAATCATAATTATATGCTTGGTCTCAGAAGCATCACAAAAACAAAGTTCTGAATTTAATTATACTACCGGTTACATCATATAATTTTTAACCGATCTTAGTGCTCCAGAAAAGGCGACGTAATACCACAAGTCACAATGTTACGGACAAAATAGAACATGTGATGCTCTCACTTAACTCGAGAAAGCTAAAGGTATAAACTATCTTGGGCATCAATAATAGATACTCGAATTCCTAAAGATCTAAAGGCGAACCTCACATTTTTGGGGTGGAAATTCTGAGGGTTAGTGGCTCGTCATATAATTCCCTATCCATGAGCGCTATTAATACTCGGTTTTTCGATAGGTATGTGTCTTAAATTTTGTAATTTGGGTTAAAAATTAACTCTTATGCTATGTCTTGATATATTACCCATCATTTTATGGTCACACCACAATATGGCAAATGAAAAGATAGTTTCTTAGGATTATTTCCCATACACTTAAGTGAACATTATCTAAATGTTTATAAAGGTACCCGTTAAAAAACAAAAATTAAAGGGAAAATAAAACAAGGAAAAGAAACTAGTACTCCCCTGCTTTGCTCAATAATGGAGAATAAACATGCGATAACTGGTTAAATCATCATCCGATAATTGTCCAATGAAACTTCCTAAGAACTTCAAGCTTACTTCTATCAAATTATCCTGTAATCAAACGACAAAGATAAACATATACCAAGCATAAAATGTGCGATATTCAAATATACAATATAAATTTAGGGTTTGACTTGATAAAGCAGTAAAGATAGGATGAGAGAATTGTCAAACTCATGGGGTTTTTGCAGGTTTATAACAGAAGAATAAATATTTTAAATGTTATGCAAGTTATATTTTCAAAAATAATTAAAACTTTAAGTTTTTTGGACCTGGGCGTATGACGCCGTCAGGGTTTTTGTCACCCCGTCACAGGTGTCGTAGTGACGGCATCACATGTAAATCGTGACGCCGTCTCCACGTTTTATGAAAACGAAATTTTTGTTTTTGATGAAAAGTTTCCTGCACTTGATTTCATAAGTTAGTTCCTGTACAAATAGTGCATCATAAAACCTGAGAGAGAAATTGCCATTTATCATATGACTCGAAACTAACGCGAATTAATCTAAACAAATTATTTAACATGTTTGACTTTGGTTTAAAAACCAGATAGATTCCCCTACACTTATTGTTTGAAAAATACCTTTGATTGAAATTAAGATGACGTTAAGAATAATACAAATCATGATTACAAGATAGAGTTTGAACATGATAGAATAAAATGAAAAGAGTAAAACACAAGACACTACTAATTGCGGGAAAGTAAATATTAGGTTGTTCCTAAAAAAGTGATTTTCAGTAATTTGACGGGTCTTGTAGCTAGGACTCAAAGTCTTTCAGTCCTTAGGTTGACTTCTCTCTTCTGGTCTTCAAGAGTTAACATCATCATCTCTGTTTGGTGTCCCAATAGGTTTATTTTGTTTACGGCTTTACAGTTGTTTTATTTACAATAAATTCGATTCCTTCTTCATCGTAAAGCTCAATTGCTCTATTTTTCATGTTCTTTACTTTCCGAAAAATATAACCGTTACATCTTGACTTTTTGTTTCTTGAGGAATAGGCTTAATCGTGAATTAAAGAGAAGTACCTTATCGCCTTTTTCATAGTTAATTGGCAATTTGATTCGTTTATCGTGCCACATTTTCGTTCTTTCCTTGTATGAGATGGATGATTCGTAGGTTTCAAGCCTCATTTCGTCCAACTCATTAATTTGTAAGAACCTGTTTTCCCCAGCTTACGTAAGGTCCATGTTGTAGTTTTTTTATGGCCAAACTATGCTTTATGTCTAATTTGAACAGGAGAATGGCATCCATGCCTTGCCGTAGATTATCTAAACACGGTTGTTCCTCAAAGTGTTTTAAAATGCTGTCTGGAATGCCATAATGCATTGTCTAATTTGTTTGACTAGTCTTTCTTATTTCTCCGATGGGTTTTCGAGAATATGTTTTCTTATTGACTCGGTTCTGTGTTTCGATCTAGAGTCCAATTTCGATCTGGGGGTTGATTCCGGTTGAGATCGGAACCACCATTACTTTTTCATTGCTTTACTTCATTGGTGGTTAAGAAATGTGTACACTATCGCTAATAGGGCCTTTGGTATTCCCAAATTGAGCGCGAATAGTCGCTTGAGGAGTTTACTAACGTTTTCTGAGCTTTCATTGGTGGGGAAGCCTGAGCCATTTACCCTCTTTGATACCGTAATCATAGCTACAGGACACATATTATTTCCGTTTGATGAGGGGAAATGTCCCATAAAATCAATCCCCCATACATCGAATATTTTGTAGACTTAGATGTATTTCTAAGGTGTTTCTCCCTTGATGAAATGTTTCCAGCTCGCTGACATGCATCGCAGACCTGGACCAACTTGTGTTCATCGCGAAAGATATGTGGCCAGAAAAACCCAGCCTCGAAGACTTTTCTTGATGTGGTGGCGATGCCATGATGTCCTCCGGATGGTCCGTTGTGACATTGTCAAAGAACTTTATTGCAGCCTCTTCTTCACATGCACACACATATTCGTTTTATGATTAGGCGTCAAACCACTATTTCGAATAGGAAGGGTCATCCCAAAAGTAATGCTTAAGTCGCTTGAAGAATTTTTGTTTCTCTTGACGGGTGGATCGGAAAGGTAGTACTCCGCTAGCTAAATAGTTAGCATAGTCGGCGTACCATGGTTCATCATTCTTGTTGGAGATTTTCTCAATTTGCTCTTCAGGGAATAAGTCCCTTATCTCAGCCCTGGTTAGCTTCCCCAGGTCGGGGTTTTTGAGTCGGGAGAGGTGATCAGCTGCTAGATTTTCAGCACCTTTCTTATCACGGATCTCGATATCGAATTCCTGGAGTAGCAAGATCCATCAAATTAGGCGTGGTTTTGCATCTTGTTATGTGAAAAGATATCGTAGGGCAGAATGATTTGTGAAAACGATGGTCTTGGATAAGACCAGGTATTGACGGAATTTATCGAATGCAAAGACAAAAACCAGAAGCTCCTTTTTGGTAGTTGTGTAGTTTTCTTGTGCTTCGTTAATTGTTTTGCTGGCGTAGTGTATGGGCTTAAAATGTTTGTCGATCCTTTATCCTAGTACTGCCCCGACAGCATAATCGCTTACGTCACACATGATTTCAAATGGTAGTGACCAATCTGGCTTGATCATGATTGGTGCATGTGTCAGTTCACGTTTTAATGTGTCAAATGATAGGATGCATTCTTCAGAGAAGTTGAATGGAGCATCTTTAACTAGGAGCTGGGTCATTGGGTGTGCGATCTGTGAGAAATCTTTTATGAATCTTATATAGAAACCAGCGTGTCCTAAAAAGCTTTGAATAACTTTCACATTTGTTGGATATGGTAGTTTGGAAATTGCCTTGGTTTTTGCTTTATCAACCTCAATCCTAGAACCTATGACTTATAAACCCGAGGAGATCTTCCTTTACCAGAAGTGGATTTCTTTTTTTTTTCCTCCAAATCATACAAGGATGGTTTTCCGCACCTTTTAGCTTTTTCTCCAGGTTTTTGAGGTAGTGGTCGAAAGAACTACCAAAGATGGAGAAATCGTCCATGAAGACTTCCATGTTATCCTCAATAAGCTCATGGAATATTGCTGTCATCCAGCATTAAAAAGTGGTTGGGGCATTGCATAATCCGAAGGGCATTCATTTGTATGCGAAGGTCCCGTAAGGGCAGGTGAACGTGGTTTTCTCTTGGTATTTAAGGGCGATGGGGAGTTGAAAGTATCCGGAAAACCTGTCTAGGAAGCAGTAGTATTCATGCCCAGCCAACCGTTCGAGTATCTGGTCAATGAACGGAAGTGGAAAGTGATATTTCCGGGTTGCATTGTTCAACTTACGATAGTCAATACATACGCGCCATCTGGTGACTGTCTATTGCGGGATGAGCTCATCCTTCTCATTCTTTACTACGGTTATTCCTCCCTTCTCCGGGACAACCTGGACAGGGCTTACCCAAGGGCTGTAGGAGATAGGATAGATTAATCCTGCGTCAAGGAGTTTTATAACTTCTTTTTTTTACTACCTCCTTGATGTTAGGGTTAACTTGTCTTTGAGGTTGGATACTTAGTTTGAACTCATCTTCCATGAGGATTTTATGAGTACAGAAGGATGAGTCGATCCCTTTAATGTCCGCAATACTCCAAGCGATCTCCCCTTTATGATTCTGAAGAACCTTCAAGGGGTGTCTGTTTTTTTTAATGTGAGATAATGCGGATGAGGAGTGACACTGGGATGCTCGTTGTTTTTTGAGAAAGCGTACTCGAGGTGTTCGAGTAATTCCTTCAATTTGAGTCTGGGTGGTTCCACGCTTTATAGGTTTAGTTGATTCTTTATGGTTTTCCATTCGAGTGGTTCCACCGGCTATGTCCTTGGGTAGAAGGAAACGTTAAGAGCCTTGTTAGAATCTTACTCTTCCTCATCTTCAGTCCATTTCCTGTCATGATTCAATGTGTCAACCCATTCTTCCTAGACCAACTTAGCGGTGTGATCGGCGCAGTATAGGTAATCGTCGCGGGAGTGTTTGGATTTCATAGAATTCCCGATGTTGAAGGTGATAGTTTCACTTCCAACCCTTAAACCCAATTTCCCTCGTGTACGTCGATCACAGCTCTTTCCGTAGCGAGGAAGGGCCGTCCCAAATTGATCGAGACTAGATCGTCTTTGTCTATCTCTATCACTACTAAATCGACTGGGAAGATGAATTTGCTAACTTTTACCAATAGATTCTTGCAGACCCTGATGGGGTATTTGATCAGATCAGCTCGTCCAAGCTGATACTCATTTTGTTGGGTTTTGGTATAGAAATCCTTAATGTAGCGAGAGAATGTGGCATGAGATTTATACTTGCCCCTAAATCAGCTAGGGCATTCTTTACTGCCAGGGGTCCAATGAGACATGGCAGTGTGAAGCTACTTGGGTCTCCTTCCTTTTGGGGAAGACTCCTTTGAATAATAGCGGAACACTCCTCATCAAGTCTAACTGAGAAGGCTGTTGTCTCAAGTTTCTCCTTATGCGAAAGTATATCTTTTAAAACTTTGGCTCCCTTCAGCATGTGAATCATAGCTTCAAGGAATGACAAATTGATATGAATTTGTTTAAAGATTAAGAGAAGCCGCTCATCCTCATCATCCTTTTTTTGCTTCTTTAATCTGGACGGAAAAGGTGAATTAGATGTCTTGGAAGGTTGGTAAAAGATAGATGGTCGGTGGAGGGTTCTTGTGTAATGCTAGGTTCTGCGCCCTCAGGCCCCTCTTTTTTGGTTTCCCCCTCGGTGAAGTTGTCAATCGCTGGTCGTGGTGGGGCTGGAAAAGGTGGGTCTTGTGTGTTAATTCCTGATCTAGTTGTTATGGCGAAAGTTGGTGCTTCAGGTTCAAGAGTTTCACTTTTGTTGATTGCTGAGAGAATTTGGGAGTATTGTTCACGCAATTCCTTCTGGTGTTGGACAAGATGTTCCTATCCTTTTGCGTGTGATTTCTTTTTCAAGCATTGAAGTTGGTGAGCGCGTCTTCAAACTTAAATTTATAACAATCCATCCAGGCATCTCTCCTTTTTCCTACATTTCTTATTCCCCCATGGTGCCGGTTTCATCATTCTGATAGAATCTTAGAAGGGAAGGATCATTGTAGATGTCTCCTCCAGACAAGCATACCTGCTCAGATGGGTTGTTCTGCTCACATTCATCAGCCTCATCGGATCCTCTACAGTAATCACAAATTAGGTAGGGGTTTTTAAGCCCAACCTCTCGAGTAGGCGTTTCGAGGAAAGCAATTTGCTTACATGCCCTTTTTAAACGCCCCCTGAGTGTAGGTTGCATTGCTTCTAAAATGGAAGAGATGTTCATAGAGTGTGATGGTTCATCCCAAAGATCATCTTGGTACTGGATGTATTCTTCTATTCTATTCCATCCTTCTTCAGTAAGAGAGCTAAAGCGGAACTGGGTGAATTGATCGAGCTTCATGCGTTCGATCCGAGATATGTTGTCATGAAAGATTTAAACAAGAAGCCATTTCTGTATCCCATGATGAGGAACCTGTTTGATTAAGTCCTGGAAACGGATCCAGGCACTTTTGATAGGTTTGTCGTTCCCTTGTTTAAATCGGAGGATTAAATCTCTAAGGGACGAGGTACGTCCTACCGAAAAGAAATGGTCAAGGAATCGGGATACGAGCTGATCCCACGTTGTGATTTGAGTGAGTGGTATTCTGTCAAGCCATTCTGCTACTTTCCCTTTGAGGGAGAAATGGAAGAATCTTAACCTAGATGTATCCCGTGTTGCTCCGTCAGCTTGTATGTTATCGATAATACTTAAATAATGTTTAACATGACGGAGAGGGTCCTCGTTTTTCGATCCTTTGAATCTGCATGTGCTTTGAATCAACTAAATGTTACATGATTCGACGATTCTTCCTGTTTGTTCGGTTGGAAAGGTGATTGGATTTTGGAAACCGGAGGAATTAGGACGAGAATGTTCGTGTAAGGTTTTAGATGGGCGTTGGAAGTTTGGCTTCGTGTTGTTGGATGGATGATGCTTCATCATAAAGATGGTTTCTTCCAGCTATAGCAAGAGATTCGTTTTGATGTGAACGCATGGCGGCTTTCCTAAGCCTTCAGAATTCTCTTTCGGGTTCGTCGAGAGGTTTTGTTAACCTCTTAACGGTGCTACGCGTCATGGTGACAGATTTACGAGACAGATAACATAAAGAACAGATAGACTACAAGAAAGCTAATATGCGGAAATTAAATCTTACTTGAAAGGATTCAAGCAAGTAGAACTAAGTTAAACTATGATCAATACCTAACTATTCCCCACGCAGCAGCGCCAAAAACTTGATGCGGTTATCGTAAGACTTCTACACGAAGTTTTACAACTCCTTAGGCAGAGTACCTAACCGTTGTAGTAGTAGTATAGGCAAGACTCGGGGGGTTGTTATCGTTCTCTAGGGGAATAGGTTGGGAAGGCTTTATCACGGTCTAACAAAATTCTAAGGGTTAAGAGAGGATTTTTTTGTGTTTTTATGTTTATAGGAAAGCAGGTAAATCATTTATTTGAGAGGTGGTTGGTTTTAGCTATTAAACTAAATGTAAACTAAACTATTGGTGATAACAATATAATAAAAGATTGTGTTTATTTAATCATGTATTACTCCCTAGATTGCTTCTCCTAGTGTTGTTGCTTTGTCACACTTGTGATGATCTATGTAATTATTTCCTAAGTCATGAACGAATTACACGAACCCGCCGTCTATTTAATATTCCGTTAAGGCAACGCACAAGTAAGGTAGTATGAAGACTATTACAAGGCCCCTAAGAGTATATTAAATGCATGTGAAATATATTAAGAGTGGATCAACCATATAAGGGGCAAGGTAGTATGAAGACTGTTACCCGATGGTATCCTTTCTACACAATCATGTTTTCCTAGACATATCAACAGCGATACAGACAAAAGTTGGTTTTCTAAGACCTAACATGCATATCCATCACAAGAAGCAACACCACTAAGATCTACATTCTAGGTTTCATACAATCATAAATAAACATAATAGGAGGTTTAGCCAAGCATGTTATAGATAAAGCAAGAACAAATAAGAATCACACAACAAGACATATTGAATGATTAAATAAGTCTTACTTGATTAGAACATTAATTGAAGGAAGTACAATAGGGTTTTTAGGCCTTAAAATCGTCCCTAACAGCTGCTAAACAAACTAGGGTTCGTACCCTCTTTTTATTCTAAAATTACACACTTAAAACCCTAAAATCGGATTTGTATATATAGGAAAATCACTGCGACGGCGTCGCGTTTTAATCGTGACGTCGTCGTGACAAGAATATTCTAGATAATGGGCTGGATCGTGCGGGCTGACGTCGTCGCGATATCTTGTGACGCCGTCGTGGTAGGATTTGTGATTGCGTCACGTGTAATCTGTGATGCCGTCTCTAGCTTCTGAGGAGAAATTCTTGAGCAATGTTGGTGTAGGTCCATAGTCTCACCCGTTTCTTCTCCAAATGAGCCCAAGTCACGTGTATTTCCTCTAAATGCCTTACAAATGCTGAATGCCTGAAAAGGAACGATTAAGTACCTATTTTGGGCATAAATGCACGATTTAGGGGGTTAAACGACCCCGGAAAAATATATAAAATGACACCTCATCAAAAAACATAAAAGAAGTAGAAAGTTTCTTGCTTTTTGTCACAATAAGCACGAACCAAACACCTTTGTGACTTAAAAATAAGCTCGAAATAAGCTATATAGGTCACAAAACACCTCAAAAAGCAAACCACAAACACGAAATGTCACACCTCACGAAGTGCGGAAACATGAGGTGAGACGTTTTGGAGACATAGCGCAAGATATAAGATTATACCATACATGATTAACAAGAAGTTTAGCTTTTACAAAGTTTCAGAAAATACAATATCAACTAATGAGAACCCTTGTCTTTAGAAATCATTCTATGAGTAGAGGTCTTTGATTTTCAATACCTTCTTAATAAATGTTGATCACACCTGAAAATGATACTTAAAAAGGTCAACATAAAGTTAGTGAGCTCGTAGGTTTAGAAGTAAACCCAGTTGATGTGCTAGAATTTAAGAGTGGACAATGGTGCAATATGAAAGCAAAATGCAAGCAATAGTATTTAGATTTCCAACATAACAACACATCATACCATAGCAGTCCAAACCTAATCAACAATCAATAGTGGTCTACACGCTTATAGATTTCCAAACCTATCGCCTACCAGCTGGAGCTACACAGTCGGCTAAGTAGTATTGAGCAGAAGTCCAAATGAAACTTTGCATAAATAGATCTCATAGCATTCACATAGCATTTATACACGCAATCATAAGCACAAGCAAAGCCTAAAGAATTGAATAAGAGGTTTTGCACATGAGTAAAAGCA
This sequence comes from Tanacetum coccineum, assembly GCA_026074375.1. Classification (NCBI taxonomy): domain Eukaryota; kingdom Viridiplantae; phylum Streptophyta; class Magnoliopsida; order Asterales; family Asteraceae; genus Tanacetum; species Tanacetum coccineum. The sequence goes on along the minus strand of BQNB010016945.1, from coordinate 31,191 downwards.
GTTTGAAATAGATTTGAGTATCATTTTTCCCCAATGGAAAAGAGTTTAAAAAGTAGGGTTACGAGAACTCACCTCAAATAAAGATGATAGTAGCTGAAAATAAATGATCCCTAGCTAACGCGCAACGGTGCCCGGCCTATTAATAAGTTTTATCTTAGTGATATGTTATATGAAAACAACTTAATGCACAAGCGTTTGTAATAGTATTTGTAAAAGAGTTTGTATAAGTGTTGTAAAAAGAGTTTCGTATCATTGTTGTGTGGCGGTTGAATAGCTTGACTCAATGCACTTGGTATGATAAGTATGTAATGGATAAAGAAACAAGAATCCGAGAAATAAGGATTAAAGAAATAAAAACTTAGGAAATAAGAATTTAAAGAATTAAAACTTAAAGGAATAAGAATTAAAGAGATAAGAATTAAATAAATCAGAATTAAAGAATTTAGAAAAAAGAATTAAATAATTAAGAATTAAAGATATAAGAATTTAAGAAATACATAATTTAAGAGATAAAGATGCTTTGGCTATTTACCCGATCCCCATGTTATTTAGATGACATGTTTAGATTATTAGTATTAACACGTTTTAAGTATTTGAAGTGAGTAATAGGAGTTTCAAAATTTATGAAATTAAAATTTTCTTTTTCGTCTTTTAGTCGATTATAAAATAATAATATTTTATTACTTCATTTTTTTGTCGGATTTTTAAGAAAGTAAGTCTTAGTAAAAATATTTCTAAGTATAGTATTTTTATAAAATTTCGACATGACCCGTTTATTTATAAACGCTTTCCAAGGTCTTAAACCTCATATTCGCACATTTTTCCTCAAATAATTAATTTTTGACAAAATGCCAAAACCACATATTTTCGCCACGTTTTATCGAACCATATTTCAAATGTCTATCTTGATGATCTTAGACCTATAATAAACCCAAATTTTCATAAGTTGATTCACTTATAGGACCCAAAAGCCCAATGTTAGTCTGTAATTACTAGTTAAGTCTCAACCCAAATTCGAGCTCACTAGTCCACCCACTTATCAAATCAAAGTCCATTATGTTTAAATAAGGCGAAATACTTTAGTTAGAAATTTACACGTGACGCTAAGTTGTATGACGTATATAAAAAAATAATCTAAGTTTTAGTATATGGTTTGATAGTTATTGGGCCTTATGGCCCATTAGTAATCCATAAGTGTTTAGTTCAAGCTTTAGTCCATTAGTTATTCTATGTTTTAGTCCGATATTCATCCAACAATCAAGTTCATTTTAAATAAGCCTAAGTATCCCACCATAACATGCCGAATACGAAACATGTCAAAATCTCAAATATGAATTTAGTCTTACTATTATTATTCCAAAATAAAACGTACCAATATAAGTCATAACGATTCCATATCGAAATTTCCAAATATCAAACAAAATAAGTCGGTTAAGTAATAGAAATAAGTCTGAAAATAAGCCGTTTGGCTTATCAAGCCATAAGCTGAAACCATTGGGCCTTTAATGGGCCTTTCGGTCCAAAATATAAAATAAGTATTCAATGATCACTTTTAGCCTAAAGTTTTACGAAACAAGCCCATTAAGCACTTAATAAGAAAATAAGTCCTTTTTAAAATTAAAATAAGCTAGATATGAAATAAGAAAAAAATAAGACGAGACTAATAAGTCTCTAAATAAGCTACGGCTTATTCTCTTGTTGTGCCAAATGTCCAATAAGCTCAAATAAGTTTTATTAAGCTCGCGTATAAGCAAATAAGCTAGAAATCTGTATAGTTTTTAAAGTAAGTCGCAAACAAGCTAGTAATAAGTCCAAAAATAATAAGCCAAGACCAATAAGGCAAAATAAGCCGCGGCTTAAAATCCTTATTGGGCCGTGGCCCTTTAATCCCAAAAATAAGCCCGAAATAAATTAAATAAGCTTGAAATCCATATAAGTATGAGAATAAGCCACGAATAAGCGCTCAAAATAAGCCGAAACTCAAATAAGCCAAAATACGAAAACCTTTTTTGTTCCCTTTTTGGGCCGAGACCAAAATAAGCCCTAAAAGCTCAGATAAGCCACGAATGGCTTATTTATAAGCCGAAAACAAAAATAGGCTTTTTGATATCAAATATTGTTTTACCACCACAACCAAAATATTAAAATGTCATTTTCCTTGTTTTTCCCTTTTTGTTTAGTTTGAACCAAACGCACCCTACATTAGTTTTTCGTATATTTTAAAGTTTATATTTTACAAAACGCATTGTACAACTAGCATAAACGCATCATTATACTACCAAAAGTACAAAAATTATTGAAAGAAAATGACTTACAAAAGAGGGGTTTGAAAAGGATTTAAGCTTAGACAAACAACCTTTATGTTGTCTTTATACCCAAACACCAATAGAATCAACCCGGATGAACTTAAACATTCACGTTCTTTATCAAAAATGGAAAAATGAGGATGTTTATGTGTGTTTGTGTCCGGACGTAAGCATGAGAGAAAAAGAGAGCTGAGATTTTTCTAGTGTGTGAAATTTGGTGTAGTGTGTGTGTTTTGAATTGAAATGAGACAAAATAAAGGTGTATGCATGAGATACACAAGCTAAAAATAAGCCTTATGGTTCCCTTGTGGTCCAATTCGGTTAAGGCATCCTAGGATGGGATCCTAGTTGATTTTTGTCTTGTGTCGGGATGTATATCGTGTTTAGTTTGTAAATTATCGTGACCTAGAAGTTTTCTCAAAATTAAGCATATGATATAACTATGTTTATATACCTTAAAATGTTAAAAGAAATTGATTTAAAGTTATCATGTTTCTTTTAGTATTGGGATTAATTTAGGTTTCGTGTAGTTTTCCGTTCTCGTTAGTTTTGTAAACGTAACCCGTAAATTCGCGTTTTATGCAAACGTTATCAAGAATTATGAAATAATTTAATAAAATAAGTTTATTAGAATGATCCAAGGTATTTAGACATAAATTAACTTATTGTCGTGCCAGTACGCGTTATGTGTCGTTTTTCGCTGTGAGCGGGAAGATTTCCTAGTAAGTGATTAAATGTGATCGTAGATGTTTAGAAAATAGAGATTTGAATCAAAAGTGATTCATTATTATAGAAATTTGATATTCGACAGTCGGTCAAACCGTAACTGTTTGGCGCAATAGAAGTCAACAATTAGTCAACTTATGAGTTTTAATATAGAAATTTGAAGAAATAGTAGTATGTAGATATATTGTCATAGTATTTTAGGATACTATGACCTAGGAAAAATCACCGGTTATCACAGTCTAACCCCCTTAAAAGAATTTTGCCCTGAAATTCAACACGAGTTATCAGGTATTGTGGTGTAGGAAAAAGAGGTAGAGGTGTTTAGCACAATTTACTGTTTCCCTTCGTTTGTTCAGTTTCTCAAAATGAAGTTTCCATTGGTTTTCTAACATGATTTAGTCTAAACACTAGCTTAGATATATTTCAGAGGTGTCAAATGTTCCATCAAGAGACGTTGTCGACTATCTAATGTTTTTAAGTCGTCGGCTTTCCTGGTAGTCTGAAATGCGAGACTTCGATCGGGTGTTCGATAGTGATCTAGTTCGTGTCGTATCCGTACGATGTTCTGAGTAGTTTAGTAGTGACGTTTGCAGTGTCTTGCTCTTGTTTTCCAAATAGATTTGGGTCCTCGCTTTGAGTTCCTTCTAAGTTTGAAATCAAAATCTTATCTCGTCTAAGTTGCTTAACTTTCCTAACGAGAGTTTCGTTTGGTTCCTCCATAACATGAAATCGATCATTAAACCGAATTCCTATGGGGTGATAACTAGTTAATCATCGGCTAGGCGTAACTCAGGGTTCATCATATGCCAACCATAAGATCCATAGGGTGTTTTTAGGTCAAGGTGAACAATTTCGCTAACGAAACTGCTAGTTTAGTGTAACGACCTAGTCTAGTATATTAAAATCAACGATTTTTTTTATTTTTTCTCATTGTAAAAGACTAACGTTTGTACTTAGAATTCCCTGGAGGTTAATTTCATCATGAAAGAATTAGAAGTCAATCAAGACTTAGTGTTGTGGTCATAGCTTACGTGGCATGGTCAAATACTACTAGAAGTTGAAATCATGGCATTTCTATCCAAGCTTATCCCACTAAGTGAAAAAGAGTGTCAGTCTAAGGTTACTATCAGGTGGCTATATTGGCGAGGGTAAGCTCGCCCGTCCTTGAGCAAAATTATCATAAACCATAAGCTAAGTAACAACTTTGAACCTAACTTAACTCCACAACTCAATCAAACAAAAATTGTCATGAAATTAAGCTAAGCATCAAGTTGTTATTACAAACTTAATGCTTTTGAAAAGTCTGCTTAATTATGGGTTCGCTCAAAACAAACAAATAGGTATCTACGTCTTAGATTGATGAGATTAGTGAATAAGGTTATTTCAAGGCAATTAAGGAAAATGCGAAGGAATATCAAATTCGTGGTATGGAGTTGGTAGTCGTAGCCTTGAATTGAAATTGTGGAGATGATATTTGTATGGTAGAAATTGTCTTATCTGTACCGACCACAAGAGTCTTGTGTACATGTCTTATAAGAAGGTTCTCATATAAAGTTGTGTAGCATGAGCGAGGTTAGTAGACGGTCACGACGGTGGTGTCCTTATTGCCTAGGAAGAGTAATCGTAGTTGCTGACGTCGTATACTGAAAAGAAGGTTAGGACCAGTTAGAGTTTGAATAATGAGGATGAACCTTGCTAATAATCTCATAGTTGATATAAGAATTTCAGAAGACAGCCCCTGATGTGAAAACGTCAAGGAAGAACGTGTAGTCGGGCGTATGAGAAGTTGAAGATGATGATCTATAAATCAAAGTTTCTAAGGGCAAAATCTGGTGTCGATGATTTAGAGTGTTCAATTTTTTTTTGATAAACAAAGGTGTTCAATTCATTTCTAATGGCCGAATAGTGCGTAGACATAGTGCGTGTCCCTTCTCGGAGGCATAGTTTTAAAGTTTGTTAACGACGTTTATTTGAGTAAACCATTATAAAATTTTAACCATAAATGTAGTTTGGAGCAACATTGTTTAAAGTATTCGTTAATCATAGTCATGTGAAAAGATGTCTGTAAAAATTTGTGTATCGACCAAGCGATTTTTCATATGTGGTTTGGATTTTTGACTTTCAAGAAAATTTGACGTTTGCACTTATGTTCAAAACCATTTATATTTAAAACCATCAACCATAGAAAATCCCAAATTTTTGTACTTCGTAAGGTTTGTAAGAAAATGTTTCAATTGTATAAAAATTTTGACCGAAAGACTTTGGGTCGTCCATATTGATACCATCTCTGGAACGCCCCCAATACTAGGGCGGCCACTGATACCACGGCTGACGTGAGGAACTCAGCCTAAGGGTATCACTTTCTCATTAATCCCATTGTCCTATTTGTAGTCTCTAAAGCCCTAATTGTATGACAAGACCACTAATTGTGACTACGCTGATCAGTGGGTTGTTCCTAGTGCGACTAAGGATGCAATCCAATTCATCGGCTTAGAATGCGATGTGTTTAGACTTTCTAATAGAGTGAGTAGTGTGAGGGGGGACAGGGCATGTGATAATCGTGACAAAATAGTATAGGGCAACAACTGTGTAGTTGTGTACCCAAGAAAATATTTCAAGATAGTGTTTTCAAAATAGTGTATCCCAATTAGTATAACCAAAATATTGTATTCAGCGTTGGCCGTCCGACAACTCAATGTTAGGGCGTATCCGAAATAATGTTTAGTATATTATTCAAAATAGAAATAATATTATAGGACTACTTGTATATAAGTAAGCAGTAGCAAAGTATGAGTGTGCATGGCGACATATAAAGCATTGCAAGGCAAGCATGTCAGCCAAATATCAGCGATAGAGATCATATAGTAGTAGCAAACTAAGGCCACATGTAAACCTTGCAAGACAAGCATGTGCAATAGTAGTCAGGTATTAGGAATATGACAAGCATGTAGGGAGACATGTAATGCAAACACAGCAACATGTAAGAGCAAGTAATGATGATTCAGATAATAGCAAGCATAGAGAATTTCGTGCAAGAGTATAAGGTGAAAGTACATATATGCAACATGTACGTTCATGGCCAAAGCATTTTCAGGTGATCTTAGGATTTTATGTTCACCCTAACATAACTTAAGGAAACTAACCCCATCATTCCACGATCCTTCGTGAATTAGGCATAGTTGATCAGGCTATGCATAATTTAGGAAAAACGATAGAATGCTCAGGCTAGTCAACTTTTATCATGTTTGAGGTTTTATAAAAACTCTAGTTTGGTTATAGATGCGTTTTTATTTTAGAAAAACGGGCATTCTCTATAACCGTAGGCTCTGATACCAATTTGTCACACCTTGTAACACCCCCAAAAAGGCGTGTCGCAACGGAAGTATGTCTGGGGGCGTTACTTCATAATACACAGCGCTAGTAGATGATAGTTACAAGGGAGACTCGACCTCTCAATGTGTCCAATTTGAAATATATCTCGTTGATTTCCTTGAAATGATATAACATTTGTCCATAATTGCTCTTAACCATGGAAAAAAACTTGAATGTTAATTAAGCTCCTTGCACTTCAAGTAAGGACCATTTATCTTATATCACTGAGAAAAACTTGCTTTTTTTAAAACGGTCATTCCTTAAAGTTGGTGAGTTCATAGGTTAGTTTAAATATGAATGTAAGTTTCAAATGAATGTATTTGTCCACTGTGTCCATCCCAGAAGTACCATGTAATATTCCTATAGATTTATATAAGAATGCACGATACATTTTTATGTCACCAATAAAGTACCAATCTTATCCCATAAGATTTTTAAAGAATGCCTATGATCAATTTAATGTCACCAAAAAAGTACCTTCTTATCCTCAAAGTTTTATAAAGAATGCATGACAATAATTTATTGTCACCAAAAATGCTTTTTCGCAGATGTATTGTCACTTTATAAAGGCACTAGTAAAATATCAATGTGATTATTAAAACAATTTATTACATTACTCTAAGTTCATGGAAACTGACTGCCACTAATACTAAAAGTATAAGTTCATGTGTATTTGTGGGGGCCATGTAGTCACAACCAATCGTAATTCGACATGTTTTAAACGTTCGTTTACCTAGTGATAGCTAATACCCGAACGGGGGGGCGATATTGTCAATTGAATAGTTCTATTTTTTAGCTTTCGCAGTTGACAACATGCTTATATCACGTTCGTTTGCACTCGTGTGATTGCTAATCTCCAAGAAACGGGGATCACACACGAATAGATTCTATTTCAGAACATTCGCGCTCACCCTCAACGTGATTTACAATTCATGACACGTGTGTGACGATAGACTTATATATTACCCATTAAGAGGGTCCCCCTCCTAAAAACACCCGTGGACAGTTGATTTGAAGAATATATACTCCCAGTTACTGGTGTTCCCCTCCATAGAACACCCGGGCAAAGTAGTAGAAGAAGTTACCCATTTTTTTATCAGTTCAATCACTTAAGCTAATTCCGTAATCCTTTTTCAAAGTAAAAATATTGCATTCTGTGGACCAAAAATCGGAAGTCAAGTAATGATCCCACTAGCGAGCGAGTATAGTAAATGAGTAATTGTTAAACCAATTTGTAATCAACCATGTAAATGCATTGTAACCCAAGCATGTTCTCACCCCAAAAAAATAATGTAAATAAGTAAAACGTGGGGCTTTTTAAACGCACTTTGATGTTAAAGAAATCGATTGACAGATAGGGCATCTAATAATGCATCACTACGAACGGAAACCCGAATTCGGCTCGATCAAAAAGTTGCTGTTAAATTAACGGCTAAGTCCCACTAGCCTAGGATAATGTATTTGGAATTTCCGAGTTTATGGTAATCAAACGCGACGCGGTTGATAAAGATTTAGATTTAAAGTTGTAATAGGTTTGGGGTTGGTTTTAAATAAAATAAATTGAAATTGAACCGCAAAGTATGTAAATTTATTCTGTATATATTACATTTACGATAATAAACCCTTATATAAACTCCCTACGTGAATTATATAACAAAATCTAAACAAGATCCAAAGATTTAATGTGAATGTATTTAATGCTTTGCAAGTATTATATATATAGTGTGAGTTAAAATTAATTTAACCAATAGTTTGATCTAGGTTTCTGAAATCACCCACTTAAATTAAATAAAAGTTCCATTGTATAAACGTATATCATACGTTTTTAAGATTGCCAATTTGTTAACGATGTTTACTATAGCTTTTACAACACTTATTAGGTTATCTTCTAGCCGACCTATTATATTAATTAAAATAATATTGTAAATTTATATTTTGTTTCCTAGACGGGTTGTGTCACAATAGAGTTGTCTAATTGAAAAAGTTTAGTTTTCGTTCGTTGCCTCCAGATTATCGTATAGTTTATATTTTAGTATTTTTTTTAATTTATGATTTAGTCCTTTTTTTATCGGGTTTCTAAGTAATAGCTTGTTTTTGTGAAATCATAAAATATTTATAGAAAATTATATAAATTTCAATCATAACCTTTTCGTTTATATATTCGTTTTACTTATTATTTAATCTTTTGTTTTTCTTAAATAAAAGCGCCTAGCGTTGTTGTTTCTATAATATATATAGATATATATATTTATATATATATCATATATATATATTTGTACTAATATATATCTATATTTATATATGAATATATTATATATATATATCCTAAAACCGATAATTTGAATAGCTAAATTATAGTAGTCATATTATATTTAACCATTAACCTTCCATTTTTAGTTAAACCGATTTTTAATTTATCAAATGTATCGTGTTAATATTTTATTAAGTCAAGTGTATAACCAAAACGAGGAAAAACCCTTGTTGTTGCTCGCTAACCAAAGCCCCCTTTTGTACAAGTCTGCTATCCCAACGGACACACATTATACGGTCAAACTGCTAACCCAATCACCCCTTTGGGGTGCAACTGCCAACACCAAAAACACCCTTGGGTGTATAATTCGCCAACCAAACAAACCAATTGGTGTATATCTGCAAAACCAAACGCACCCTCATGGCTGTTAAACAACCATCCAAACACACCCGTTGTTGTTATAACCTAAACCAAACACACCCTTTCGCTTTGTCATTAAACCAAATGCACCCGTGTGCCTAGGTAACAGGCCAACCAATGCTCTTGTTGGTGGGGATGTTAAGCCAAAACGCACCCTCTGTGGGCTGTTTTTTTTTAACTGCCCAAACCACCCTACGCACCCTTGTTGCGGTAAGAAAACCAAACGCACCCTTATTGTGCTTTTCTACTAAAACAAACACCCCTAGTCTACTGTCACTATACCAAACGCACCCTTGTTGCGGTAAGAAAACCAAACGCACCCTATGGTGTTTATAATAAAACCAAACGGACCCTTGTCGTGGTGTTGTTTAAACCATAGGCGCCCTGTTTGGTGTCAACAGCAAACCATCGCACCCCTTGGTGCCATGAGACAGCCACCAAACCAACCCACCTTCGTGGTGGTTCTCGCACAGAAACAAACGCACCCTACGGCTGGTGCAAAACACAAAACCAACGCACCCTTGCGTTGAGAACCGCGCGCACCCTTAGTGGTAGTTGGTTAGACCACCGAAACAAACACCCTCTTTCGGGCTGAGCCGCGGCGGCTGTGCCGCGGTGGAGATAAAAATGATGGTGGTGGTGGTGATGGAGTGGCCGGAGTTTGGATGGCGTGGGATGGTGGCGGCGGCTGTGGCAGCCGTAGATCGGGTGACGAGGAACAATTTTGGGTTCGGCCGGAAAACTCGTCGGAAAAGTTTTCCGGCGACGGCAACGGCGAACGGCGGCGGTGGCGGTGGTGACCGGCGGCGGCCGGTGGCTGCCGGAAATTAAGAGAGAGTGAGTGCACATGTATGTATGTGTGTTTTTATTTAAAAAAATGAAAAATGAAATGAAAATGGGGTGGACATACATATATATATACATATATATATATACATATATATATACGGCGGCGTGGTTGTGGCAGGAATCCGGCGGCTGGCCGGCGGGACACGCTGGAAAAATGAGAGAGGGAGAGAGAGAGAGGTGTAACTTGTGTGTGTGTGTGTGTTTTGTATATAAAAGAAATGAAATGAATAAACTTTTTATATATAAAAAAAGTGATAAAAAAAATGACAAGTTACAATAGATTAGGGTTAAAACTGTATGTTTTTAATGTAGTTTTGATAAAAAGTGGTTCGGGACTCGTTTGAGCGACTTAACGGATGATTCGAGTCACGAAACTAGCGCCATTGTTTTCCAAATCATTTATCCTATAAAAACGAGTATTTACACGACTTTATTTCATAATTGTTTCATAACATTTATTTAAAATTTCTACTATTTATTTGCGTATCACTGATAATTTTATCCGTAAAATGAACCGTAACTTGAATAATTACGTTTTTAACAAACGTTTTCGAATATCATGATAAATAATTTATTAAATATTTTTATTTAATAAAAAGTGTTAATTAAATATAATTTAATTATTTTCTTGTTTCTAAATCTTGCGAGGGCATTTCAGTCACCTTCTGACTGTTTTCGGGTCTCGGTCAAAACTAAAAAGTTGTCAGGAATGTCGTTTTACATCAAATTGCTTTAGAGTCCGAATAATGAAAACGTGATTTAGCTGCTCGTTTTTGATAAATCAACCTAGGAATAACATATATCTCCTTTAAATATGTTCCGAAAAATTACCGGTTACGCGGTAATCGCTTTTATGTGACAATAAAAGACCAAAAGTCAAAAAGTCAAATCGGACCTGAAAAGTCAAAGGTTAAAATAGTCCTTTAAAATTCCGAAAATTCCCGGATGTTACAGTACCTACCCCTTAAAGAAATCTCGTCCCGAGATTAAATTTGTGTTAGCCGATTGTGTTACCAAGAAAAGACTTAAGATTTAATAAACCCATTCTAAACAAAACGCTGATAACTCTATTCAGCAAAAATTAGTTGTTTCGACACTTCCCCATATACCAAAAAAATTGGCTAGGTTTGACCAGGGCATTCAATCTATCAAAATGGGCACCTCAAAATAAATCATTACAGATCTCATGACCGATATAACCGCGTTATAAGGACAGTCTCATTATAGTGAAAACCTCAAGAAAAAAGTGTAGTCGCGTAAGTATGTTTGTATAAGTTTCTAAATGCCCGAGGACGGAGTCTCGTTTCTGCTATCTGCAACGTTCGATGATTCACATCAACGTGGCTTATGGATGTAAGTACCCAACTTACTTGGCAGTACTAGGATGTATCACAACCTAAGTCTTCCTACTAGTGGCCCGAAATGAATAGTCCGACTATCTATATCGTCGATATGTGTTATCTCGTTTAAGATGGGGTTGCATTACCTATTGGCTAAAGTTGTATCAGTCGGAACCGCTCCAGGACCCAACCACGGCAACTATAATGACGATAACTATAACAAACGGTGATGGGATGCAGAGGGTGAGGACCCCCCGAGAAACAATATCCCCAGAATAAAGTTCAACAAATGAGAGGAGCTCGCGGGAGAGCTTATGCGATGGACGGCGGAATATGGTACTCAGTCGTTAGTTCGAGGATGAATCAACTCCATTAGTTCAAGTGTGTAACAAGTCTGTTAGTTCCACGAACAGTTCATGATCGCGAGGATTAGCAACAGCAAAAGTAATAACTTAAGAGTGAGATAAGGTAGTCCCAAGCGAGGCCTTAAGATTTCTGCGGAGTGGCAAGACACTATTGTGCTTCTAAACCCTTCTAACGAATTCCGGTGATTATCGAGTTCAAGTTCATACTCGTCTCATATCGGATACCATTAAGCCCACTCATTTATAATTCATTATTTGCATAAAGAAGCAAGGTATGAAGTAAGAAATATGATAAACTCATGGTTCGGTGATTTATAATTTATTTATTTAACTGAGAGGCGTCCCATCCTTATAAATAAATTATAAATCATCCTACTTAATAATTCCCGGTGCAATACGCGTACTCTCATAACCTTCAAGGTGGTTGACATGACGATGCATGTGTTCTACTGAGTATGGGACGAGTGTTCCAAACTCGTCTTCGGAGACGGGGAGTAAAACTATCAGGGAAATCACATAGTTTTTCAAGATCGTTAACGAGTACTCGGTTAGAGTAACTAAGGTAAAAGTCTTTACGAACGAGTTAACATAGCAATTATCATATAAATCCTCCTATTACAAGGTGGGGGGGTGGCCCCGCCATACATGATTGTAATACTTAGATTTATACATAATCCCATGTAAACAGAACTGTGACGGGCTTTGTTAACATAGCAATTATCATATCAATCCTCATATTACAAGTCCCGCCCATACAAGACTTGTAATACTTAGATTCATACATAATTCCATGTAAACAAAACTGTGACGGGCTTTGTTAACATAGCAATTATCATATCAATCCTCATATTACAAGTCCCGCCCATACAAGACTTGTAATACTTAGATTCATACATAATTCCATGTAAACAAAACTGTGACGGTCTCCGTGTAATACAATATAGTATAAAGCTATGAAGAAAAATAATATCCTTAGAGACCATTGTTTAACTTACAATGTCTGAGAACGAAGTGAGACCATTGCGCAACTCACAATGTCTGACGAGTAGAATGAGACCATTGTGCAACCCACAATGTCTTAAAAATATTCTGGTATTTATATAATAACTCTTATATAAATAAGCGTACGATATACGCGAAAGGAATGCAAGCATATATATATTATATATATGTATGTCACGTAAGCACTTAATGCAGCACGTAATGTAAGCACATAAGCAAGTAGCGTGTATGCACTTTGAAAATGTTTGATGTGATGCAATATTTGTGAAAACGGTTATAGTCTAGGGTAAAATATGCAACCTAGTTCTCTATAACCAGTGCTCTGATACCAATCTGTAACACCCCCAAAAATATACAACGCAGCGGAATACCACATGGGGTGCTACTTCATAATACACAGCGCTAGATACAAGAGAACGACCTCTAAAAAGTGTCGTTTGTAAAACAATCTCGTTGATTTTCTGAAATCAAAATAATAGTTGTCCCATAATTGCATCACCATGAAAAACTTGAATGTAAAGACTCCAATGCACATCAAATAATCCAAGCATCTAATTCACCTGAGAAAAACATGCTTAAAAGTGTCAACATTAAAGTTGGTGAGTTCATAGATTAGTTTAAATATGAATGTAAGTTTCAACTGAATGTATTTGTCCACTGTATCATCACAGTACCATGTAAAAATCCCAAAGATTTATAAAGAATGCACGACACATTTTATGTCACCAAAAGTACCAATCTTATCCCAAAGATTTATAAAGAATGCATGACCAATTTAATGTCACCAAAATGTTTCAAGTATGTATTGCCACTTTATTCAAGGCACAGTAAATATCCATGTGAGTATAAAACAATGATTACAATTACTCTAAGTTCATGAAACTGCGACGTAGACTTGTATGTATGCCACTTTATTCAAGGCACAGTAAGAATGTACCCATCGTAGGTGTTCCCTCCAAGAACACCCGGGCAGTAATAAAAGAATATGTTCCCATCGTGGGTGTTCCCTCCAAGAACACCCGGGCATTAATGAAAATAATATGTACCCATCATAGGTGTCCCCTCCAAGGACACCCGGGCATTTCTGAAAATAATATGTGTATGTGATTGTTGGCCCCGCAGGCGCCAATCCAATCGTAATCCGACATGGTATAACGTTCGTTCCCAGTGATAGCTAGTCACCCGAACGGGGATTGTCAATCCCAAATAGATCTATCTTATAACATTCGCGCTTACCCTCCGAGTAATTAACAGTTCATGCAACTTAAGCTAATCCATAATCATAAAAGTATAGTATGTGTTTACGTTCAAAAATTAAACCAAGTATTGTATCTCCTCGCGAGATATATAAATGAGTATGTAAACCAAACAGGTAATCAACCATGTAAATGCATTTGTAAACAAGCATGTTCTCACCCCAAAAATATATGTAAAACATGTAAAACGTGGGGCTATAAACTCACATTGATGATGAAGAACGTTCTGGCAGAAATGCACATATTAAGCATAGCATAAACGAAAACCGAAATGGCTCGACCAAGAAGTTGCGGTTTATCTTAACAGCTATATCCCCCTACTCTAGAATGATGCATTTGGGTTTCCCGGTGAATGGTTACATCAACGCGACACATTGATAAAGATTTAGATTTCCAAGTTGTATGAGTTTGGTGGTTGGTTAAATAAATAAATTGAAAGATAACGCAAAGTATGTAATATATTCTCTATATATTACATATGAAAAATAAACCCTTATATAACTTATACCGTGAATTATATAACAGGGACAAACAATCCAAAGTGTAATGTGAAATATATAATGCTTTGCAAGTATTATATACGAAGTGTGAGTAAATAATTAAACCAATTAGTTTGACACGTTTCGGAAAGCACCACTTAATTAAATAAAAAGTTCTTGTATTAAAGTAAACGTACGTTTTAAGGTTACAAATTATGTTAAGCGATGTTTGCAAAGCTTTTACAACAATTATGAGGTTATCTTCTAATTGACAATTATAAAATATAAAAGGGGCAATTTCATATTTCCCCCTCTTTTCACCATTAATTTCATATTTACCCAAACATGCATCAAAAGTGTGGTACATCATTCGTTCCAGTTTCTTCGTTATTGGGAGTTAAAAGTCCCGTTTTATATCAAAACGTCGTAAAAATATAATGTGTTTATAGTTATAAACCCAAGTCTAACTTTTCAACATCTCGAACTCCGAATCCCATGTTCCGTTTTCTGCTCACAATTATCCGTTATAAAAACGCGCCAAAGTCCGTTTTTAGCTCAAAACTCATCTAAAATACATTTAATATTGCTTATACATTAATATCAATCCCGTTTTAAAGTATTTAATAACATATTTTACTAGACCATCGCAAGTTTAAACAATTTCAATCACATATACAATTAAATCGATAATAAATGAAACAATTAATAAATTATGGTGCAAAACAAAACGCACCCTTTTGTGTCTGATTATCAAACCAAACAAACCAAACATCTTATTTATTTCAACCCAAACGCACCCCTTGGTTCTTATGTTAACCCAAACGCACCCCTTGGTGCAAATCTGTCCAACCAAACGCACCCTAATTTTTATAACAAAACCAAACGCACCCCGTGCGGTGGCTGCCCCAACCAAACGCCCCCTATCCGGCGGCTGCCCCAACCAAACGCACCCTATCTGGCGGCTGCCCCAACCAAACGCACCCTACACGGTGTTATAAACACCAAACGCACCCTAATCTACACCAAACCAAACGCACCCCGCTGTGGTGAAACACCACAGCCAAACGAACACCCCAAACGCACCCTTGTTGGTCATAAACACGAACCAAACGCACCTAAATATGTCCTAAATCCAACGCACCCTTTGGCGCATTTACACAGCCAATACGCACCTTAATTTGTGAAAAACCACACGCACCCTACGTGGGTTGAGGCGAAACCAAACGCACCCTTTTCAATATTAATAGCCCGAACAAACACCCCACCCCGACTGACCTAAACCAACATGCCCCCTTGCGGGTTATTTTAAAATACCCAAACGCACCCTAACCGTGGCCGGAACAAAGCCAAAACGCACCCTGCCTTATCCAACCAAACGAGACATCCATCGTACACCCAAACAACCCTGCGTGCTGTTAATACCAACCCAAACACGCCCTAGGTGGGGCTGTTACAAACCAAACGCATCCCTATGCGGTGATACCGCCAACCATACACACCTTATGGCGGCGGCAACCCTTCGGATGACCCCGACGAAACCAAACGCACCCGGTTCGGGGCTTAAGAAAAACAAACGCAGCCCTTGCTGCAAATAATAAACCGGACGCACCCTTAGTGGCCCGAGAACGAAACCCACGCACCTATGGTGGTGGTTGTGCGTCGGCAAAATAAGAGGGGGGGGGGATGACGGCGCGCGAGGGAGAGTGGTGGTGGGGATCGGGTAGATCGGATCACGAGGAGTATTTTTTGGTCTCGGCCGGAAAAGTCACCGGGGGGGGGGGGGGGGGGGGGGGGGGGGGGGGGAAAAATTTTCCGGCGGTGGTGGTGGTGGTGGCCGGCGGCGGCTGAGTGGCGACCGGCGGCGGCTGGTTTGAGGGGAGGGAGGAGAGCCATATTTTTTGGTTGTGTGTGGTGTGTTATTATTTGAAATAAATTGAAATTATTATAAACTTTATATTTATAATAAAATTTAAAACAAAGTGACAAGTCCCAACTAGTTTAGGGTAGATTTTGTAACTTTTTAGTATAATTTTGATAACTATCGGTTCGGGACTCGTTTGGACGACTTAACGAATGATTCAACGCGCGAAACTTGCGCCGTTGTTTTCCAAATCATTTTTCTGATAAAAATGAGTATTCACTTGATAATATTTCATAAATATTTTATAACATTTAATAAAATATCTGTTATTTATTTTGTGAACCGGTTACGCCTTGTCTGAAATAGAAAAGAAAAAAAATGGATTTCAACTCGAATATTCGCGTTTTCAACAAACGCTTTTAATTAAATTGCTAAGTATTTTATTAAATATTTTTATTTAATAAAACGTGATAATTAAATATAATTTAATTATTTTTGTGTTTCTAAAATCTTGCGAGGGCATTTCAGTCACCTTCTGACTGTTTTCGGGTCTCGGTCAAAACTAAAAAGTTGTCAGGAATGTTGTTTTACATCAAATTGCTTTAGAGTCCGAATAATGAAAACGTGATTTAGTGGCTCGTTTTTTATAAATCAACTTAGGAATAACATATATCTCCTTTAAATATGTTCCGAAAAATTATCGGTTACGCGGTAATCGCTTTTATGTGAAAATAAAAGACCAAAAGTAAAAAAGTCAAGTCAGACTCGAAAAGTCAAAGATTAAAATAGTCCTTTAAAATTCCAAAAATTCCCGAATGTTACACACCCCGCTAAGAGCGGAAACACGAGGTGTGACATTTCGAAGACATAGCGCAAGATACAAGATTATACCATACATGATTTACAAGAAGTTTAGCTTTTACAAAGTTTCAAAAAATACAATATCAACTAATGAGAACCCTTGTCTTTAGAAATCAATTTGTAAGTGGAGCTCTTTGATTTTCAATACCTTCAATTAATAAATGTTGATCACACCTGAAAATGATACTCGAAAAGGTCAACATAAAGTTGGTGAACTCACAAGTTTAGAAGTAAACCTAGTTTCTGTGCTAGAATTTAAGAGTGGACAATGGTGCAATCTGAAAGCAGAATGCAAGCAGTAGTATTTAGATTTCCAACATAACAACACATCATACCATAGCAATCTAAACCCAATCAACAATCAATAGTGGTCCACGCGCTTATAGATTTCCAAACCTATCGCCTACCAGCTGGAGCTACACAGTCGACTAAGTAGTTGAGCAGAAGTCCAAATGGAACTTTGCATAAATAGATCTCATAGCATTCACATAGCATTCATACACGCAATCATAAGCACAGGCATAGTCCAAAGAATAAGAGGTTTTGCACAGGAGTAAAAGCAGTTTGAAATAGATTTGAGTATCATTTTCCCCTAACGGAAAATAGTTTAAAAAGTGAGGCTACAAGAACTCACCTCAAATAAAGATGATAGTAGCTGAAAATAGATGATCACTAACTAACGCGCAACGGTGTCCGGCCACGACCTATTAATGCACAAGCATTTGTAATAGTATTTGTAAAAGAGTTTGTATAAGTGTTGTAAAAAGAGTTTCGTATCACTGTTGTGTGGTGGTTGAATAGTTTGACTCGATGCACTTGGTATGATAAGTAAGTAAGGGTTAAAGAAATAAGAATCCTAGAAATAAAGATTAAAGAAATAAGAACTTAGGAAATAAGAATTTAAGAAAGAGATAAGAATTAAATAAATCAGAATTAAAGAATTTAGAAATACGAATTAAATAATTAAGAATTAAAGAAATAAAAAAATTAAGAGATAAAGATGCTTCGGCTATTTACCCGATCCCCGAGTAATTTAGATCATTAGTATTAACACGTTTTATGTATTCGAAGTGAGTAATAGGAGTTTCATAATTTATAAAATTATAAATTTCTTTTTCGTCTTTTAGTCGATTATTAAAATAATAATACTTTATTATTTCGTCTTTTTGTCGGATTTTTAAGAAAGTAAGTCTTAGTAAAAATATTTCTAAGTATAATATTTTTATAAAATTTTGACATGACCCGTTTGTTTATAAACGTTTTTCAAGGTCTTAAACCTCATATTCACACATTTTTCCTCAAATAATCAATTTCCGACAAAATGCCAAAACCACATATTTTCGCCACGTTTTATCGAACCATATTTCAAATGTCTATCTTAACGATCCTAGACCTATATTAAACCCGAATTTTCATAAGTTGATTCAATAATTTGTTTCAGGAGTCTAATTTCACTTGTTTTCATTTATTGGACCCAAAAGCCCAATGTTAGTCCGTAATTACTAGTTAAGTCTCAACACAAATTCGAGCCCACTAGTCCACCCATTTATCAAATCAAAGTCCATTATGTTTAAATAAGGCAAAATACTTTAGTTAGAAACTTACACGTGACGCTAAGTTATATGACGTATATACGAAAATAATCCAAGTTTTAGTATATGATTTGATAGTTATTGGGCCTTATAGCCCATTAGTAACCCATAAGTGTTTAGTTCAAGTTTTAGTCCATTAGTTATTTCACGTTTTAGTCTGATATTCATCCAACAATCAAGTTTATATTAAATAAGTCTAAGTATCCCACCATAACATGCCGAATACGAAACATGTCAAAATCTCAAATATGAATTTAGTCTTAGTATTATTATTCCAAAATAAAACGTACCAATATAAGTCATAACGACTCCATATCAACATTTCCAAATATCAAACGAAATAAGTCGGTTAAGTAATAGAAATAAGTCCGAAAATAATCCGTTTGGCTTATCAAGCCATAAGCCGAAACCATTGGGCCTTTAATTGGGCCTTTTGGTTCAAAGTATAAAATAAGTATTCAATGGTCACTTTTAGCCTAAAGTTTTACGAAACAAGCCCATTAAGCACTTAATAAGCAAATAAGTCCTTTTTAGAATTAAAATAAGCTAGATATGAAATAAGAAATAAATAAGACGAGACTAATAAGTCTCTAAATAAGCTATGGCTTATTATCTTGTTGTGCCGAAAGTCCAATAAGCTCAAATAAGTTATATTAAGCTCGCGTATAAGCAAATAAGCTAGAAATCCGTATAGTTTTTAAAGTAAGTCGCAAATACGCTATTAATAAGTCCAAAAATAATAAGCCAAGACCAATAAGGCAAATTAAGCCGCGGCTTAAAATCCTTATTGGGCCATGGCCCTTTAATCCTAAAAATAATCCCGAAATAAATTAAATAAGCTCAAAATTCATATAAGTATGAGAATAAGCCACGAATAAGCGCTCGAAATAAGCCAAAACTCAAATAAGCCAAAATACGAAAACCTTTTTCGTTCCCTTTTTGTGCTGAGACCAAAATAAGCCCAAAAAGCTCAGATAAGCCACGAATGGCTTATTTATAAGCCGAAAACAAAAATAAGCTTTTTGATATCAAATATTGTTTTATCACCACAACCAAAATATTAAAATGTCATTTTCCTTGTTTTTTCCCTTTTTGCTTAGTTCGAACCAAACGCACCCTACATTATTTTTTCGTATTTTTTAAAATTTAGATTTTACAAAACGCATTGTACCACTAGCATGAACGCATCATTAGACTACCAAAAGTACAAAGATTATTGAAAGAAAATGACTTACAAAAGCGGGTTTTGAAAAGGATTTAAGCTTAGACAAACAACCTTTATGTTGTCTTTGTATACCCAAACACCAATAGAATCAACCCGGATGAACTTTTTCCTTCATGTTCTTGATCAAAAATGAAAAAATAAGGATGTTTATGTGTGTTTGTGTTCGGACGTGAGTAAGAGAGAAAAAGATAAGAGAGATTTTTCTAATGTGTGAAATTTGGTGTAGTGTGTGTGTTTTGAATTGAAATGAGACAAAATAAAGGTGCATGCATGAGATACACAAGCTAAAAATAAGCCTTATGGTTCCCTTGTGGTCCAATTCGGTTAAGGCATCCTAGGATGGGATCCTAGTTGATTTTTGTCTTGTGTCGGGATGTATATCGTGTTTAGTTTGTAAATTATCATGACCCGAAAGTTTTTTCAAAATTAAGCATATGATATACCTATGTTTAGATACCTTAAAATGTTAAAATAAATTGATTTAAAGTTATTGTGTTTCTTTTAGTATTGGGATTGATTTAGTTTTCGTGTAGTTTTTCGTTCCCGTTGGTTTTGTAAATGTAACCCGTAAATTCGCGTTTTATGCAAACGTTATCAACAATTATTAAATAATTTAATAAAATAAGTTTATTAGAATGATCTGAGGTATTTAGACATAAATTAACTTATTGAAATGTCGGTACGCGTCGTTTGTCGTTTTTCGCTGTGCGCGGGAAGATTTCCCAGTAAGTGATTAAATGTGATCGTAGACGTTTAAAAAATAAAGATTTGAATCAAAAGTGATTCATTATTATAGAAATTTGATATTTGATAGTCGTTCAAACCGTAACTCTTTAGCGCAATAGAAGTCAACAAAAAGTCAACTTATGAGTTTTACTATAGAAATTTGATGAAATAGTGGTATTTAGATATACTGTCATAGTATTTTAGGATACTATGACCTAGGAAAAATCACTGGTTATCACACGAAACACCCCTGGTTAGCTCTGATGCCACTTGTAACCCATAATGATTCTATTGAAAACTAGAAGGGGGGTTGAATAGTTTTCAAGTACTTTTCAAAAAATTTGTTAGGTTCTAACGTGAAGTTTGCACAATATTGATGCTTGATAAATAAGATATAAAGCATGTATAAGCAAGGGTTAGAAAGATTTAACCAAGACACAAGTATTTATAGTGGTTCGGTTACAAGGACACCTTCTTTGCCCTACTCAACTCCCCGAGTCACCTACTCGAGAGTTTTTAAACACTCGTCACCACACTCTTTTAACCGGTGGAGAAGCGTTACAACGTTGCTTACACCTTTAATGGTACAAAGGTAAATACCGGATTCTTCACACGGTAGAATCAACCCAACAACAATACACTTGATTTACAAAGATGATGAATAAATCTACAACTACTAAATGACGTACAAGATTTAGCAATGTGAACTTGAAGATGCTATGAAGATACGAAACAAGATCCTTGAAACTTGTTCGTCTTAAAAGGGGTGTTTGGCAATTTCTTCTTTGAAGGAATTTACCTACAAAATGTTAAAAGAAACTATGCAAGAATAGAGAGAATGATCAGTAGATTAGAGAATTTAGGCTTAGAGGGATGATCAATGCATGAGAAATGGCTTGGTATTTATAGCCAAAAATTATACTGTAAGCCGGTTCTGCCGGTTCTGTTGCAGAACAGAACCGGCCAGTATATATCAACAGAACCGGCGCACAGTAACTAAATCCGAATTTTGATTTGCAAAATCTTGAAAGATCATGTATAATATTGTAAGATTACCCTAAGATATGCTGCAAATGATGATGTCATTCATGATGTAAACAATGGTTTGCATAATTTACTTGTAAATCAATGTAATGCTAAAAATAGAAAAGTAATGTTTATGTGTTAGCTTAAGAAGTTTACTTTCATGTGGATTTTATTTGTTATCAACAAAACATGAAAAGATCGTAAAATAAAATAAACATTTTTGTTTGTTTATTTGTATTAACAATCTCCCCCTTTTTGTTGATGACAAAACTAAAATCTAATGGAAGTAAATTAGTTAAAATGAATTCGTTTTAAGTTTTAGAATTCAGTTTTCTTCCATTTTTCCTTATGTTTGTTTTACTTCCCTTCTTCCCCTTTTTGTTGAAACAAAAAGATGGAACGGTTATGGAGAGGTGTACAATAAGAAGTTGGAGTTGATATGAGTAAATGCATAAAGCTCTCCCTTGATGGGTGCTAAGAATTACAAGTATGCTGCAAAAATATGTTAGATATAAAGAGATGTGCTCCCCCTTGCTTTAGGAGTACCTGCAAAAGAAAAGTCAGAGACCGAAAAACTAAAAATGGCTACTGTAGAACCGGAGTCCGTGGCTCTTTTCCTTGAATGGAACCGGCTTTGGATGCCGATAGAACCGGCAGTCCTGTGTTTTTTTATTAAGCACAAATATATAATTTCATTTGAGCAAATTGATAACATATAATTCCCTAGGAGCACAATAAGACACGAATTGAAACATTGATTAATGCCGAATTATAACATTCATAACAATGACAAGAGATTCTTTAAGATTCTAGTCTAGTAATTATGGGTAAGAACATTAAGGCGGTCTAGGATGTGATTGAGAATGAAACGCATCTCATCCCAAAGATTGTCGACAGCCACTTGGGTACGTTAGCAATGTTCACAAAATATTTCATGGGTTAGCAAAGGGAAAGGATTGTTTGGTCCTAATAGCGGAAGTAGCGAGAAGTTTGAAGGATGATTTTAGGGAAAAGTTGGAAGTTGAGGTGGCAATGGTGGAAGAGAAGGTTCCATGGTCGGATTTAGTAGAAGAGGAGGTTTCATAGCCGGGATAGGTGGAGTTTCATTAGCCAAGGGCTCAATAGAGTCGAATGATGGCCTAGGTGGTGGTGGGTTTGTTGTTGTAGGTGAAAGGTCGTCTAGTGTGTCAAAGAGTGTTTGAGGAGATGTGGGAGGAGTGAAAAACAAGAGTTCGGTAGGATCTAAGTTTATGGCTAGTGGTGAGGAGTGTTTGGATGGTTGGGTTGGAGCCAGTGGAGGAGAAGTCAAGGGTGGTGGTGTTGTCTTTGGAGTAAGAAGGATTTTGCTTGGTGTGATTCCAGGAGATTTTATAAGGGAAATCGGTGGTGAAGCATTTAGAGTTGATGGATGAGACGATTGATAATCGGTGGGTGGTGAGAGAGGATGATAAGGAGGGGACAATGGTCGAGGGTTGGAGAAACAACATGGACGGACACTAATCCTAGCGGTGCGCTTAAGGTTAAGCTTCTTTTCTTTAGGCATTTTGAATTTGATAAGATAACTAGTGTTTGGATCAAGTCTTTTATAGAGATAATTTTTAGAGTTGAATGCATTGCTTGATATTTTGGAGAAGATCTAATCATTGGATTTTCCTAGAGTCAACTTCTAAACCCCTAGGACTGATAGGCTTGATTTGGAGGGAGTTAGTTATGGTAGAAGTTTGAAATTCGTATTTAAGTAATATGCAGTACAGTGTCGTCGGTTCTGCCAGTTCGGTTGCAGAAAGAGAACCGGCTTAGAAAACAAAAGGAACCGGCGGCCTACAAAAATATTTTTCTTGATTGTACAAGATATGATGTTGGAGGTGTGGTTATCTCGACCCTAAAAAAAATAAAAATAGATATATTAGAGATAACCCAAAGTCTCTTTATTTTGATGTAGCTACAATTGAACGTGTTTGAAACGACATATTGACCATGTGTTTCTTTATAGACGTTCAAGAGACAAATGCAAATGAAAAACTTTTTTATTTGTATTAAACAATGCAGATTTGTAAAAGTGCGTTCGGGTTTTATTTGAAAAAAATGAGTACATATAGTAGTTTATATAATGCATACATATAGTATATGGAAAGATTCCTCGGCCCCTTTTTTTAAATAGAGACTGAGAGAAAGTCAATAGTAATCTTACCTTTAGGCGTTAGGTTCCATAAGACCGAGGCCTAGTCTAAAAAGGTTGAAGGGTTCACGTTTCAGTGGTTTGGTAAGGATATCGGCTATGTTGTCTTCGGAGGAGACCTTTTCGATGGAGATATTTCCCTTTTGAACATTGTCACGAAGGAAATGGTGTCGGATTTCTATATGTTTGGTGCGAGAGTGTAGGACGGGATTTTTACTTAGGTCAATGGCACTTTTATTGTCACAGAGGACGGGAATATCGTCTAGGTTTATGTCATAGTCTACAAGAGCATATTTCATCCATAAGGCTTGTTGGCAAGCTTTTCCGGCGGAAACATATTCGGCTTCGGTGGTTGAGATGGCTAGGGCGGTTTGTTTCTTAGAGAACCACGATGTGAGGCAACATCCTATAAATGTGCACACACCGCTAGTGCTTTTGTGATCGACATAGTCTCTCGCATGATCGGAGTCGGCATAGAAAATGGTTTCTATTCCTGTTCCTTTGCGATACCATAATCCTAGTTATGAAGTTCCTTTAATATATCTAAAAATTCTTTTTACTGCTTCAAGGTGGGAAGTTTTTGGGGCTTCTTGAAAACGAGCGTATAGACACACACTAAACATGATGTTCGGTCGACTAGCCGTTAGATAGAGGAGTCTACCAATCATGCCATGATATTTAGTGTCGTCAATGGGTTCACCGTCTTCATCTCGAGTGAGTTTGGTTTCGGGTGACATAGGAGTTTTGATGGGTTTAGAGTCTTCGAGACCGAATTTTTTGAGCATTTCTTTAATGTATTTTGATTGATTGAAAAAGATTCCATCTTCTAATTGTTTGATTTGTAGACCAAGGAAAAAATTCAGCTCACCCATCATGCTCATTTCAAACTCGTCATGCATGATTTTTGAAAAATCATTACATAGGTCTTGACAAGTTGATCCGAAGATGATGTCGTCCACGTATAGTGTTATCTACCAAGCCCATGGTGTATGAGTGGTCAAGAAGAAAGGCCTTGAGTCTATCATACCAAGCTTTGGGTGCTTATTTAAGACCGTAAAGAGCCTTTTTGAGTTTAAAGACATGGTTAGGTTTTTCAAAATCAATGAATTCGGGGGGTTGAGCGACATAGACTTCTTTATTTATAAAACCGTTTAGAAAATCACTTTTGACATTCATTTGAAAAAGCTTGAAGTCATGTGCACAAGCATAAGCAAGAAGGATTCTTATAGATTCTAATCTTGCTACAGGAGCAAATGTTTCATTGAAATCTATTCCTTCTTGTTGGTTGTATCCTTGTGCCACAAGTCTAGCTTTATTTCTAGATACAACACCATTTTCATCTAATTTGTTTTTAAAGACCCATTTAGTACCTATTATGGTTTCATTATTAGGAGGAGGGACAAGACTCCAAACATCATTTGTTTTGAATTGGTTTAATTCTTCTTGTATAGCCATAGTCCAACTTTCATCTTGTATGGCTTCTTTGACATTTTTAGGTTCTATAGATGACACGGAACAAAAGAAATTACTTTGGTTTTAAACTTGAGACCTTAAGGTTCTTTCATTTAAATTACCTATGACGGTTTCTAGGGGATGATCTTTGGATTCTTTGATGTTTATGATTTCTTTGTTTAATGGTTTATTTTCCTTGATTTCTAAGACTTTTTCTTGTTCTTCTAAAATTTCGCATTCAAGCACATCATCATCTTCTAAAGGTGGTGACATAAGAGGAGGACTTTCATCGAATTTAACATTAAGAGATTCTTTGATTTTCATGGTTTCTTTGTTTAGAACGATGTAAGCTTTACTATTAGGTGAATATCTGAGGAATATACCTTCGATGGATTTAGGGTCGAATTTTGTGAGATAGTCTTTAGTGTTGAGGATAAAGCATTTACTACCAAAAACTTTGAAATATTCCAAGGAGGGCTTTTTACCTTTGAAAAGCTCATAAGGAGTTTTTCCAAGGAAAGGTCTAATAAGAATCCTATTTAAGATATAAGTGGAGGTGTCGACGGCATTACACTAAAATTTTTGAGGAATTGATTATTCATTAAGCATTGTTCTGCTCATTTCTTATAAGGTTCGATTTTTACGTTCTACTACCCCATTTGATTGTGAAGTACATGGAGCCGAAAAGTTATGAGTGATACCATTAGCATCCCAAAAGGCTCCAAATTGTACTTCATTATTAAATTCTTGACCATGATCCGTATGAATTGATATAATGGGGCAACCCTTTTAAACTTGAATCTTTTTACTTAAGATTTCAAAATGGTCAAAAGCTTCATTTTTGTGTTTTAAAAATCTTGTCCATGTATATCTTGAGTAGTCGTCAATGATGACCAAAGTGTAGAAGTTTCCTCCGTAACTTTGGATGGCCGACGGACCAAACAAGTCCATGTGTAAAAGTTCTAGACATTTAGTAGTTGAAACCATATTTTTTAGGTTTATGACTTGTGTGAATTTATTTTCCGATGTTACAGGCATTACAAAAATGACTCTCAAATTTTAGTTTAGGCAAATTTCTAACAAGCTCTTTAGATGATAGCGATTGTATAAGTCGCATATTGGCAGGACCTAATTTTTGATGCCATAAGGTCGAAGTATCATCTATAGAAGTTAGACAAAGACTATCTTTTGGAGAGTTTCTCGTTTTCATTATGTAAAAGCCATTTTTCCTAATTCCTTTTCCTATAGTAATATCGCATATTTGCCCTATACTAAGTAAGTTAAATCCTAAATTTTCTACATGACTAACATCATGAATAGTGAGAGAGTTATGAGTGATTGTACCTTTTCCAACGATCTTACTTTTAGTGTTGCTACCAAACACCATATTACCTCCGTCTATAGACTTATAGGATGAGAAGAGATCTTTGTTGCCCATCATGTGTCTTAAGCATCCACTATCCTTGATCCATTCATCCGGTTCAAGTTTCACTTTTAGACGTACCTAAATTCATAAAGCAACTCAAGCATTCGGTCCCTAATATCTCATGGGTCCGTTAAAGTTATGCATATCGTTTGGTTGACCCATATATGGATATGGAGGACAAGGACCCCATTGGTTAAACATAGTAGGCTGGAACTGATATTCTTGTTGTGTTCCATAGTTCCAACCAACTTGATGATAGTTGCTTTTAGGATATAGTGTGTTAGAGTTCCTATGCGGCGTTTTAGGGTGTGTTTGGATTTTATTTTTTCCAAACCCTTGGCCTTGTTTTAAGACTGATGGTTGTTTGACGCTATTAGAAATGTTAAAAGTAGACTTTCTAGTTATTAACACGGAGTCATTTTTCTTTACAATGTTGGTTCCTACATTTTTTGCATTTTCTGAATTTTCTGCAGAGAGCCAGTTCGGTTCGTCTGAACTAGCCGGTTCTCTTGCAGAGGGAACCGGCGACGCCGGTTCTACAGAGGGCATTTTGATATTTTTAGGACTCAACTTTTTGGTTTTAGTATTGCTAGTAGAAGCTATGTCCTCTGTGTATCCTATTCCATATTTATCTTTTGGTGGTTTTTGCATTTCAAGCATTTCTTGCAAAGACGAACTACTACTTTTAAAGCTAGCTAGTTTTAAAGTTAGTGAGCTATTTTTAGATTGAAGATTGACACATGATTCACATTCAAGACTCATTTCTTTGTTTCTTTCTAATTGTTCTACTCTTATTTTAAGTTCACAAACCTCCTTTTTTAATACTTTATTTTTTGCCTTTAGTTGTTTGTTTTTGTTAATAATCCTAAGACTCATTTTGCATAGTTTATCATAATCATTTTGCCATGATTCATTATCTAAAGATAAGCTACTATAGTAAGGAGTGTCGGATAATACATCGGTGTTGTCGAGTGCCATAAGACATATTTCTTCCTTCTTGGAATCATTTTCACTATCGCTCCAACACCCGACAACGAACACCTTTTGATCACTGAAGGAGTGTTTGGGACAATCACTAATAAAGTGATTTGGATCACCACACTTAAAACATCTTCGATCATCCTCCTCTTTTTTTATCTTCTTTAACTTTTCGGAAATTCTTTTTGTCGTCTTAGGGTTGGCGGACAAAATTTCCTCTTCTTTTAATTTTTTTTTGAAATCTCTTACCGCCATGGCGTATTCTTCATCATCGCTATCCGAAGAGGTTGTTTCTTCTTCACTTATGACTTTTCTTGCTTTGAGAGCAAGTCCTTTTCAAGTACTACCTCATAAACTTTTAGATTGCCGATAAGCTCGTCTAGAGGTAGTGTTGATAGGTCCTTGGATTCTTCTATTGCCGTAACCTTTGGACGCCATTTAGCGGGAAGAGCCCTTAAGAATTTCCTAACATGATTACGACTTGAAAAAGATTCATCAAGTGCTTTTAGTGATGTAATAATAGTATTAAATCTAGCAAAAGCACAATCAATAGTTTCATCATCCGAGATAGTGAATTCTTCATATTTTTGAACAAATAGATCTATTTTGTTATCCTTAACTTGTTTGTTACCTTGATGTGTAATTATTAAGGATTTCTAAATATCTTGAGCTGTATCGCACATGAAAATGCTTTCATATTTCTTTTTGGGTAAAGCATTGTATAAAACCATTTTTGCTTCATCATTTTTAGAAATTATTTTCTTATGGTTTTCATCATATTTTTCATAGGTGATGATTACATCCTTACCATATTTATCTTTGATGGTAGGTTTGTAATTACCATAGACTATAATATACCAAAGATCAATATCTTTAGACATCACATAAGAATCCACAACGGTTTTTCCAATATATAAAACAATTAGCCTCAAAAAAGGTGGTCGTTGCATAGATTTACCTTCTTTGTAGTTTTCCAAATCCATGATCGTTTTAAAGTTTTAAAATACGGTATACTTTAAAAACTTTGATAACCCGCTTTTGATACCAATTGTTGAAAACTAGAAGGGAGGGGGTGAATAGTTTTCAAGTACTTTTTAAATTTTTGTTAGGTTCTTATGTGAAGTTTGCACAATATTGATGTTAGATGAATAAGATATAAAGCAAGTAAAAGTAAGGGTTAGAAAGATTCAACCAAGACACAAGTATTTATAGTGGTTCGGCTACAAGGACACCTTCCTTGCCCTACCCGAGTCACCTACTCAAGAGTTTGTAAACACTAGTCACCACACTCCTTTAACCGGCAAAGAAGCAGCACAACGTTGCTTACACCTTTTAACAGTACAAAGCTAAATACTGGATTCTTCACACGATAGAATCAACCCAACAACACTACACTTGATTTACAAAGATGATGAATATATCTACAATACTAAATCATGTACAAGATTCAGCAATGTGAACTTGAAGATGCTATGGAGATGCGAAACAAGATTCTTGGAACTTGATCGTCTCAAAAGGGGTGTTTGGCAATTTCTTCTTTGAAGGAATTTATCTACAAAATGCTAAAAGAAACTATGCAAGAGTAGAGAGAATGATCAGCAGATTAAAGAATTTAAGCTGGAAAGGATGATTGAAGCATGAGAAATGGTTTGGTATTTATAGCCAAAAAAATCTACCGTATGCCGGTTCTGCCGGTTCTGTTGCTAAACAGAACCGGCCAGTATATAGCAACAAAACCGGCGCACAGTAACTAAATTCGAATTTTGATTTGCAAAATCTTGAGAAATCATGTGTGATCTTATAAGATTACCCTAAGATATGCTGCAAATGATAATGCCATCTATGATGTAAACAATGGTTTGCATAATTTACTTGTAAATCATTGTAATGCTAAAAAAAGAAAAGAAATGTTTATGTGTTAGTTTAAGTAGTTTACTTTCATGTAGATTTTATTTATTGTTATCAACAAAACATGAAAAAATCGTAAAATAAGATAAACGTTTTTATTGATTTATTTGTATTAACATTTTTATAAAAAGAAAATCCAAAAACAAACAATAACTTTGGAAGTAACTCACCATTTTTTTTCCATTGTGAGCCATTAGCAACAGCATGGTCAGTTGTGGTGTCTATTTTTTGTCACATAAAAACACAAACCCTAGAAACCATAATAATCCTATCACACATTACCACGACATCAATGGAAGCGGCGGCACACTCCCACGACATCGCACCTGTCGGATCCCTTGCCGGAGTTCAGGCAGCAGCCGTCCTCACCTAACTCGTTCAAACAGCTTTCATCGATGATAAATCCATTCAGTTGATTCTACATTTTTTTTTGATGGGAAACACTATGTGTGTGTTTGTGGTGCGGTGGAAGTGTAGAAACATGGGAGGGAAGAGGAAGAAACTCATTTTTATTCCTTTGAAAACACGTGTGCGGGTTAAGTGTGTGCCAAGCCATGTGTCAGTATCCCAATATCATTTAGTTACTGCTCAGATTATTTTATGATTTAATAGATTTAAAAACAATTTTTTTCAGTTTACTGTAGCATTGTTTGGAGGAGACAAAATAGGTTTTAGAATGTAGTTATAATTTGTACACATGATGGTTTTTAGTAATGGTTTCACCGTTGTGTGATTTGTTTATGGACGTGAAAAACGTATATTTGTTAAGCTTAATTAGCATAACATAAAGTTCTTTACTCAAATAAACTGGCGAGCAAAATCTCAAGTATTTTCTTGAACACTGGATGTATAAAGTATCAAAAAAGGACCCGTATCAATGTATGGTTGTTGAGGAAAAGTCTAATCTAATGTAATACTTGTTAGACTTAACTAGCATAACGTATATTATGTTGTTTTAAGGGACACAAAATTTCCAATGGAAGGAAAATAATAAAAAGAAAACATTGAAAACAGAACATTTACGCAAACCTAGAAATGCACCATGAGAAGGATCACTCACCACTAGCTAGTCAGTTAATCACAAGGTCAGCTCTAATCGCAAACTTGATAGTTTTGATAGTTTTCTGTTGCAGATCAATTACTTAAGCAATTCATTGTGAAAGCAAAAGAGGTAGTTTGCATAGCTGAGAGTCCGGAACTAACAATAAAGCCTTTTAAAACCTTGGAGATCAAACAAGCAAGATTTACCAAATATTGTACAAATTGAAAGTTGGGTGTGTTTTGGACTAGCATTTTCTAAGTAACTACAAAAATCAAAATCATATCAAGTTAATTTACATTATGTAATGTGCTTTAACTGATACAGTCATGGTTAAAATCTAAAACTGTTGTGAACTTTTTGTATTAAAGTATTGAATGTTTTTATATCTGTTGACCCACAGAAGAAATAGAGCTATTTGGTATAAGTAACAAAAATCGAAGTTGAGGGACACGACGGCGACTATGAGAAAGAAACAGATGTTTTCAGTGATTCAGGAACAGATACAGAGGAAGCGTGTAAGAGAATAAAAAAGAACAGGAACAATGATGA